>CM069133.1:88374833-88645362 GCA_035221665.1 Okamejei kenojei
CCCCTTTGCCAGAAAAGCTAGAGGGAGGCGGTGAACCCGGAATGAGAAAGCAGCAGGGACATTCGTGTTGACCAACGGGGGGAGCATGCGGGAGAGGTAGTGTTGTTGTTAGTCATAGCCGCAGGTAGTGGTGGGGTAATGGACATGCTGGATCTGGCAGCAGGCCATGGCAGCAGACGTCTGGAACAGTAGAGGTGGAGCAAAAGAATCGGCTGGTGGTGGACGTGGTTCCTTCACAGCCAGCAAGTGTTGGCGGTTCCGACAGTACAGGGCGCCATCGATGTCACCAAGGTAGGATCAGGGTTCTTCGGACAGGCCAACAACGCAACCAAGACGGGAATGTCCCACAGTAATTTGCAAACGGACGACTTGGCCCGGTAGTAGTGGTTTAAGTGGTTTGCTGGACTTGTCATGCGATCGTTTCTGCATGTCGTGTTTCTCCTGGATGTGCTCCTGGATCGTGGCTGGCTTCAGAACCTGTGGCACCAGCTTCTGCTGGGCAATTGGTATCGGAGGCCTTGTTGTTCTGGACATCAGTCGTTGGGCTGGTGAGCCCAGGACCCCATCTCTAGCGATGTTCCTGAGGTTTAAAAGGTCGAGGTACACATCTGGCGTGGCTAGGTGGGTGTAAAGAGTCCATGCATACACAGATGAATCTTTACTACTACTTTATTAAACGTACACACACATCACTGCCCTAGCTGTACGTGGTCTGTCACGGACACTAGAGAGAGAGCTAAGGGTGGGAAGGTCACAATTATACTGGCTGGTGGGGGAGTGGTTAGCAAGGGCTTTGTCACTACTATTAAAGGTGTACACACATCATCTACATCCTTCCTCTATAAAAACAAAGCAGCAAGTAGTGACAGGGCGACCACGTCTCATGGGCTAAGGGAAAGTAAACAGCAGTAATACAGGAACTCAAAATCACACCTAATCACCATATCGATCTGGCGGCCTGACCAGGCGCCCAGACCGTGTCCGGACTTCACCATCACATCCCCCCCCCCCCCCCCCCCGACGGGAACGAGAGGGACTGGCGCCGGGGCAGGAGGGGAGCCACAGACAGGAGAACTCCTGGGCGACTGAGGCAGTGGAGAGGGCGGAGAGGGGGGAGGCGAGAAGGCCGGAGAACCAGGAAGCGTAGCGGGAGGATGCACCGTGGAGGGCCGAGAGGGAGGACTAGGGGGCCAGTAGGGTGGGCATGGCACGAGTTGGCGAATGCGGCACGGGGGGGCATAAGGAGTAGCTGGAGGAGGACGAGGCTCGTTGCAAGTAGGGCATGAGGAAACCCTGTCCCGGAAATAACGAGCCATATCAGGCCAGTAGAACTGGCTCTGAGCGATGGAAAGAGTGGCTTCGGCCCCGGGATGGCCATGATGGGCAGTTTCAACGTATTGTTCTCGAAGTGCTGCGGGCGCCACCACCTTATGCCCCTTCACAATCACACCATCACGCAGCACCAGCTCATCACAAACCAGAAAATAGGGCACCGCTGCGGCCGGCAGGGAAGAACAGCGGTCTGGCCAGCCCTGCTTGATAATCGCGGCTAGCTGTTGTAGCGAAGCGTCAGCCGCCGTGTGCTGGGCCAGAGACTTCAGCTGACTGGAGGGCATGAAATTAACGTTGAGGACTATCAAATCGGACGCCTCGTAGGGGTGACGGGTTGTGGATGCGAGAGGGGCCCGAGATAGCGTGTCGGCAACAAACATGTCCTTGCCTTTTCAATAAACCAGGGTAAACGTGAACCGTTGTAGCTGGAGCATCATGCGCTGAAGCCGAGAGGAGGCCACGTGTATCGGCTTGTTGAGGATAGTAACCAGAGGCTGATGGTACCATCGTACGGGATGCGTAAGATACGGGCAGTTGTACTCCATCATGAAGCTGCAAGCAAGCGGCCCCGAGGCCAAACTTAGACGCATCGCATGTGAGAACGATGGGGTGCTGGAGGTCAAAATACTTCAACGTTGGCGTGCTGATCAACTTAGATTTGAGAATGTCAAAAGCTTTCTGGTGTTGCGGGAACCAGGCCCAGGCAGCGTCCTTTTTTATCAGGTCTCTCAGAGGCGCGCTCAGTTCGCTTAAGTTGGGGATGAACTTTCCCAGGTAGTTGACCATGCCCAGGAAGCGCTGGAGGCCTGACACGTCAGCAGGTGCAGGCATCTCGGATATAGCGGCTGTCCTCCCGCGGGTCGGGCTTCAGCCCCGATGCTGTGGAGATGTGTCCCACGTAGGTGACCTCAGGGACACGAAACCGGCATTTTTTTTGGTTGAGCTTCAGGTTGACTTCCCAAGCTCGCTCCAGCACCTGGCGGAGGTTGTGGTCATGCTCAGCGACGTCCTTCCCGTAGACTAGGATGTCATCGACAATGATGACACACGGGAGCCTGGCAAACAGTTGTTCCATTATCCTTTGGAACACCTCACTGGCAGAGTTGATCCCGAACGGCATGCGGAGAAAACAAAACCTGCCGAAGGGTGTACTGAATGTTGTCAGGTTGAAGACCGTTCATCAAGTGGTATCTGCCAGAACGAGCTCTTGGCATCGAGAACCGAAAACACAGTGGCAGGACCGACTTGTGCAGCAACATCTTCAACAGTTCGCATGGGGTAATGCGGGCGCTTGATGGCCAGGTTCAGGTCCTTCGGGTCGATGCAGATTCGTAATTCACTCTTATCCTTCTTCGCTGCGACGACCATGGTAGAGACCCACTGGGTGGGGTCATTCACCTCCTTCAGGATGCCCATTGTCACCATATCACGAAGTGTAGACTCGACTTTGTCTTTCATCGCGAAGGACACACGGTGCGGAGGACGGATAACGGGCTCGATGTCAGGATTGAGGGCGATTTTGTAGCTGCAGGGAAACTTTCCCTGCTTGGTGTCGAAACGGTCCGGGTATTCGGCCAGCGGGTCCAGGGGCGACTGTACCAGGCGAATGTCACGGTGGAAGTTCACCAATTCGAGGTCTTAGCAGGCCCGAATGCCCAACAGGGGGTCACATTTACCGTCTAGCAGAAAGAAAGAGAGGGGCCGAGAGGCCTTCAGTACCTTGTAGTAGAGAGTGGCCTTCCCCACAGGAACGAGCACGCCTCCCCCATAGGCACGCAAAACAGAGCGGTCAGTGGTAACAAGCTCATTATTTCTTATCTTACTGAAAAGGCTTGTTGACATAACGTTGGCAGCAGCCCCCGTGTCGATTTTAGCAGAGAAGGTGATGCCATTCACAGTGACTCGCACGGTCGGGTCCGTTATCAGTGCAGGTGCATTTTTCAGCGAAAACACACTCAGCTCGCTCTGGGAAGAACCGGAATCAGACAGAGGGAGTACTTTATGCTGGTGATGGGAACCAGACACCGTATCATCACGTATCAGGTAGTGAGAGAGCTTCTGCTGTGGCTGTGCAGGTTTCCCACGGGAACGGCATGCCGCCGAGAAGTGGTTAGGCTTGTGGCAGAAATTACAGGTTCTTCCCAGCGCAGGGCAAACATTAGAGCGGTGCGAAGCAAAGTTGCAATTCGGGCATCGTTGACGCGGCCTGGACCCTGGCGCAGGGCTGACCCTCTGTCGCTGAGGAGCATAGTATTGGCGTCCGGCGAAACTGGCCGCATGGACCTCATGATCAGGCGGCAGCACAGCGGAGGAGACAGCCTCTGCCAGACGAGAGGCATGCAACGCCTCGTTAAAAGTCAGATCAGGCTTCCGAAGGAGCTCAGACCGCAGCTTTTCATCCCGTAGTCCATAGACTAAAATGTCCCGGGTTAAAGTCTCAGGGGTTAAAACATGCAGGTCGCAGCGGCGAGCCAGTTGCTGCAGCGCGGCGACAAAATTGTCAACCGATTCCCCCGGGTTTTGGCGGCGGCCGAAAAGTTTGAAACGCTCCAGGATACAGTTAGTAGGAATGTCACATAACTGAGTAAACTTTGCAAGTAGACATACCGGGTCCTGAGCATTCTCGTTGAGCCCATAGACGAACGACTCCGATCGTTCCAGTGCTTTGGGACCGGCCAAGTTGAGCAAGAGGGAGGCTTTGACCGCAGGGGCAACGGCAGGATGGGCGATGGTCACGTAGTGCTCAAAGTCGCGTTGGAAAACGTTCCAGCGGTGAGTTATGTCGGTATCAAAGATCAGGATGTCAGGTTTACGACAAGCAGAAGCCATCACGACGCAGGGAGGGGGTACTGGGACTAAAGAAATAAAACCCAATAGACAGGAGACGGAGGAGAACAAACTTCTGACGCCATGTAAAGAGTCCAGGCATACACAGATGAATCTTTACTACTACTTTATTAAACGTACACACACATCACTGCCCTAGCTGGTCATGGTCTGTCACAGACACTAGAGAGAGAGCTAAGGGTGGGAAGGTCACAATTATACTGGCTGGTGGGGGAGTGGTTAGCAAGGGCTTCGTCATTACTATTTAAGATGTACACACATATCATCTACAGTGGGCGTGTTGCATTAGCTGTTAAGCGCTTCTGACAGCTCGTTCAGCGAGCCCGTTACTTTGTGGGTATTCGGGGCTGCTCGTGACATGGTGGAAATTCCACCGGTTGGCAAAGTGTTTGAAGGCATGACTGGTAAACTGTCTTCCGTTGTCGGGCTGCAAGCGGACAGGTGCATCGAATTGTGGAGAAGTGTTTCTGCAGCTTTTAAATGACCATCTCTGACACCATGTAAATGAGCAAACTGCACAATCTGCAGTTCAAGATCATCTTTAATCAGTACCAATATTATAACGATACAGCAGGTTGTTAGTTGTTAGTTCATCGTTACCGCTTCCAAGACTGACCAGTGTAGGAAGTGGGTGTTAGTATGAACCATACAGTAAGGTGGGATTAGTGATGCTATTCTACTATGATTGGTTCACATGCAATAACCAATCTACGGAGGGTTTAGAAAAGTCCTCGTTATGCCTTTCATTTTTAACTATGAGATTCAAAGAAGAGGAAGTACTGACACTTTTGAAAAATATAAAAGTGGATAAATCTCCAGGTCCTGATAGGATATTCCCTAGGACATTGAGGGAAGTTAGTGTAGAAATAGCAGGAGCTATGACAGAAATATTTCAAATGTCATTCGAAACGGGAATAGTGCCGGATGATTGGCGTACTGCGCATGTTGTTCCATTGTTTAAAAAGGGTTCAAAGAATAAACCTAGCAATTATAGACCTGTTAGTTTGACGTCAGTGGTGGGTAAATTAATGGAAAGGATACTTCGAGATAATATATATAAGCATTTGGATAAACAGGGTTTGATCAGGAACAGCCAACATGGATTTGTGCCTGGAAGGTCATGTTTGACAAACGTTCTTGAATTTTTTTAAGCGGTTACTAGGGAAATTGATAAGCAGTGGATGTTGTCTAAATGGATTTCAGTAAGGCCTTTGACAAGGTTCCCCATGGAAGGTTGGTTAAGAAGGTTCAATCTTTGGGTGTTAATGGTGGAGTAGCAAGATGGATTCAACAGTGGCTGAAAGGGAGATGTCAGAGAGTAATGGTGGATGGCTGTTTGTCAGGTTGGAAGCCGGTGACCAGTGGGGTGCCTCAAGGATCTGTGTTGGGTCCACTGTTGTTTGTCATGTACATCAATGATCTGGATGATGGGGTGGAAAATTGGATAAGTAAGTATGCAGATGATACTAAGATAGGTGGTGTTGTGGATAATGAAGTAGATTTTCAAAGTCTACAGAGAGATTTGGGCCATATGGAAAAGTGGGCTGAAAGATGGCAGATGGAGTTTAATGCTGATACATCTTGGCAGGACAAATAAAAATAGGACGTACATGGTAAATGGTAGGGAATTGAGAAATGTTGTGGAACAGAGAGATCTAGGAATAACTGTGCATAGTTCCCTGAAGGTGGAATCGCATGTAGATGGGGTGGTAAAGAAAGCCTTTGGTGTGCTGGCCTTTATAAATCAGAGCATTGAATATAGGAGCAGGGAAGTAATGTTAAAATTGTACAAGGCATTGGTGAGACCAATTCTAGAGTATGGTGTACAATTTTGGTCGCCTAATTATAGGAAGGATGTCAACAAAATAGAGAGAGTACAGAGGAGATTTACTAGAATGTTGCCTGGGATCCAGCAACTATGTTACAGAGAAAGGTTGAACAAGTTAGGTCTTTATTCTTTGGAGCGCAGAAGGTTAAGGGGGGACTTTATTGAGGTCTTTAAAATGATGAAAGGGATAGATAGAGTTGACGTGGATAAGCTTTTCCCATTAAGGGTAGGGAAGATTCAAACAAGAGGACATGCGAATTAAGGGACGGAAGTTTAGGGGTAACATGAGGGGGAACCTCTTTACTCAGAGGGTGGTGGCTGTGTGGAATGAGCTTCCAGCAGAAGTGGTGGAGGCAGGATCGATTTTAACATTTAAAAGTAAAGTGGATAGGTATATGGACAGGAAGGGAATGGAGGGGTATGGTCTGAGTGCAGGTAGATGGGACTAGGGGAAAACAAATGGTCGGCACGGACTGGAAGGGCCGAGAGGGCCTGTTTCCGTGCTGTAATTGTTATATGGTTATTATATGGTTATTTTTGTAGGATATCGAGAGTTCCTCTGTTCTCTCTTCATTGACCTGTATGTCAATTATTGTGCTGTTTCCAACGTATACTTTTAATTGGAAAAATCACATTTTCTTCAAATTTCCACCATCCACTCATGGTGGTCTTTTTTACTTCACCTGAAATAATATGATTATTCCAGCTAACCACAGTTGCAAGGATTATCATGCTAGTTTTCACCTCCACATGATCTTTTTCTGTCTTCCCATCACTTCCTCAACAGCTCTATTATGAATTTTGGAAATAAAATGTTTAAGCACCTAATTTGCTAACCCACTTCTATGGTTGCCTTAACTTTATAAAATCCAATTTCACCTTTCAATTGCTGTCTCTATCTCAACATATTAGATGATAAACGTTTTCATCACATTTAAGCCTTCGCCTTCAGATTATCTGACAAGGTCCTTGCCGCCAGATGTTTCATTTCCTGCACATTTCTCTTACCACTTCCCAACCTGCCTGGTACCATGATGGACTCCTTCATATTTTCATTTTCCATTCTGCCAATCTTCACTTTCAATAGGTAAGTTTCTTACATTTCCATTACATTAAGTACGATGCTGCCATTAAACACATCTTCCACTTCCCTTCCTGTTCAGCATTAAGTGGAATGAACCGTTCTCACCGTGATAACTATTCCACCATTCATCTAGCTCAATTTAAATGGAGATGGATAGGATGGTATTAAGGATGAATTATCTGGAGATGTCTAGGAAATATGGGAAACATGAGTTTCAGCGGATATTTAAGCAGCTATTTCATAACACTCAGCAGAAATTTATCCCACCATAGGAGAAACTCAATGAGAAGGATGAGTAATCCAAAGTTAACAGAGAGGATCATGGGAAGAGTCAAATCAGAAACAAGTGTATACTAGGTGGCAAAAGCTGGTGATAGACAAGAAGACCTTTTCAAGTACCCACAGCAGAAGATCAACAGAGCGTTAATGGAGATACTGTATGCAAAGGAAGATGATGGCTGATGTATGTGGCTCCTGGAGGGAGAGACTGGAGATTTAATCATGGGAAATAGAGAAATAGGATATAAACTAAGCCAATACTTTACATCAGTATTCACAGTGGAGGATATTTTCCACCAGGTGAAGGGTAAAATATTGAAAAACTAATAAGATTAAAGGCAGACAAGCTACCAAGATCTGAATCAGAGTATTTTAAATGAAGTGGCTGCAGAGATAGTAGTGTTCTTCATTGAAAATCTTCAAAAATCACTGGGTCTTGGGAGGCTACCAACAGATTGGAAAACCATAAATTTAATGCTCTTGTTTAAGAAGGCAAAAAGTGAGAAACTTGCTTGCTTAACTTTGTTATTGAGAAGATGTTAGGATCTACAATGACAGATGTAATCTATCTATCTATCTATCTATCTATCTATCTATCTATCTATCTATCTATCTATCTATCTATCTATCTATCTATCTATCTATCTATCTATCTATCTATCTATCTATCTATCTATCTATCTATCTATCTATCTATCTATCTATCCTATTCCATATATCTATCTATCTATCTATCTATCCATCTATCTATATCTATATACATAACTAAAACTCTGATCTTGTTATCTTCCGGTTTAGCGGTCTTTCTATTTGCGCAAAAACAGTTTGCGAAAGCGCTACGATTTTCGCCAGTTCACTCACCATTCTCCTGTGCTGCGAGTGCACCAAGTTTCATTCCGATCGGTTGAATGTCGTAAAAGTTAGCGAGGTTTAAAAATCTTAAAAACCGTGCGTGCGCAGATCGATATCTTCTCCTCCCAGTCAGCGCCGCGTGGATTAGTCTCTTCCTCTGTCACTCCCCTGGAATGTCCGCCTCTTCCTGCGCCATTGCGTCTTTACTGTAGCTGAGGATGGCCGACGAAGGTTTCCAACTGGACTTTCGCCGGGACCTGAAGCAGCCCAGCCCTGCCCCAAGCAGCCCCGCCCCAAGTAGCCGCCCCGTCCCAAGCAGCAGCCCTGCCCCAAGCAGCAGTCCAGCTCCAAGCAGCAGCCCTGCGTCGGAGACCCGAACCAGCCCGGCCCAGCCCAGTGTGGGAGACCCAGCCGAGCCCAGATTCGGAGACCTAGCCCAGAGTCGGAGACCCAGCCCGGCCCGGAGTCGGAGACCCAGCCCGGCCCGGAGTCGGAGTTGTTGCCGATGTCGCCAAATGGAAAGCGAGGAGAACAACCAGCGACCAGTGCCCGCTGTGAGTCCCCATCGCACCGCCAATTCCAGCCATTACCCCTCTGGTCCCCCTTGCTGGCTCCTCCCCCATGATGCCCCCCTCTCCCCATGGCTCTTCCCCCATCTTTTATCTGAGCTCACACCCCCCACCCACACACCCTTCTCTGCCCACAACTCCCCCTGCCCACACACCCCTCTCCCCCACAAGCCCCTCTGTCCACATACCCCCCCGCCCACATCCCCCCCACCCACTCACACGTACTCCCCCCACACATCCCTCCACACATCCCGCCGCCCACACACCCCCCACCCCCACAACCCCTCCTGCCCATACAACCCACCCTCCTTTACACACCCACATCCCACACACACACACCCCCCCACACACCCTGCCCACACAACCCCCAACCACCCCGCTGCCCACATATCCCACACCCCCCTCCCCAACACCACACTCTCCCCCCCTACACCTCCCCATCCACACACACGCCTCCTTCCCTCCTACCCTCCCCCCGCGCCACACACCCCACTTCCCCCCTCCTCTCCCACACATGAAGAGGAGGGGGAGGGAGTGCTCTGCGCAGTTAGGGACTATGGGTGAGTGGTGGAATATTGCGTTGGGCGAATGGGTTGCGTTGGGGGAACGGGTGAGTGGTGGAATATTGCGTTGCGGAATTTGCGTTGCGAAGTGGTAGTCATTTAAAACTGAGGTGATAGGAATTTCTTCTCACAATGTACAGTAAATCTCCAAAATTCTCTACCTCAGAAATCTTACTGGGGGTATATAGAGAGGAGGTAGATAATCAGGGCTGGATTTAGATGAAGAGAGGCCCTAAGCTAGTTCACTTGTGAGCCTCCCCCCCCCCTCCCAATCCCCCACCCCCACGACAAGAGGACCATGACTACCTGACAGTGACAGTGTGACACTTTTAGATCCTACGCTGTCATTAAACAGTTGGTTTTAAAATACATATTGGATTCTCTGCGGAGCAGGCGATGCTTTACCTGGGTCGCCGTTTGAAGCTCTGGAGTGTTGGGCTTGCTGCTTCAACATCATGGAGCTGTGGTTTGCGGAGCTCCCAGCCTTGGGCCGCGCTGATTTCAACATCGCGGAGCCCTGGGATCCCTTTGCCGAGGGCCGCCAGCGTGAATCTCCACCCAGCTCAGCCTGTGGACTTCGGGAGCCCCGGTCTCCGGTAGGAAGTGGCCGATTCGGAAGTCCAAGCCGCTGAGAATGTTCTCCCGTTCCGACGTCGGATGGTGACCCCCAAATTTAATGGTACCAATGGCCACGAGGGGGGGTCCAAGAGGAGGGGTTTCCGTTGCAGACGGGAAAAGGGATCATCAATGGGGGCGAGACTCCTTCCCATGGAAGAACGTTATGAGGCAGAGGCGACGGAAGAAGAGCTCCAAATATTGGCGGGCGCAGATCTCATTGAGGTGGGGACGGAGGGGGACAAAGGTGAGGCCATGCTGGCCTTAAGCCGATTGGACCGATTACTGCCAATTGAGTTAGAGGGCCTGCGCCAGAGCAATCTACTCCTGGCTTGGGTAGATGTACTCCGGGTGGAGGGGGAGAGAGAGGCGGAGCGAGAGTAGAGGGAAGAAAGGGGTAGACAGGGAGGGGGGGAATGGAGAAGAGGGAGAGGGGGAGGTGGGTCATTCCCTCACGGTCCCGGGGCAGTGCTCCCGCCCCACCAGTCGCCGTGCTTCACGCACACAGCCCCGGCTCCACCCCTCTCTCTCCCCAGGGAGACGAGGTGAACAATACAGGGAGGGCTGGGCCGGGGATTGGAGCAACGTTTACAAACATCGGCCTCAGCTCACACCTGTCGGCCCGGACCCCGGCATCCGCTCCTGCCGCCAGCCCTCTCCCTCCCTTCTCTCCTTCCCTTCTTCCCTCCCACCCTCCTCTCCTTCCCTCCCTCCTTCCTCTCTCTTTTCCCTTCTCTCATTCGCTCCATCCCTTCTTTCTCTCCTTCCCTCCCTCCCTCCCTTCGGTCCTTCCTCCCTTCTCTCCCTCCCTACCTCCCTCCTTCCCTTCTCTCCCTCCCTCCCTCCCTTCTCACCCTCCCACCCACACACACATCACGCACAGACAACTAACACACAGTTAGATTGGGGTAGAGGCCCAAAGGGTAGGATGGGGCTGAAGCCCAAAATGTAAAGCCTGGACTGGTTTTTCACCAATGGTTATTGGTTTTCCAGGATCTATTTAATTAAATTACTTTTTTTTTTTCATTTCACAGTCACTAAAACAAGTGATATTGTAACTATAAACTTTTCAGAGGTGATCTACTCATTTTGTTTGTTACTTGTAGGCTTACATGTATGCAATTTTATATTAAACTGTAGCTTAGATCTGTTTGGTCCATTAATTCGCATACACTTTTTAAGCGCACATTTTGATTACTTTCCATTCTACCATAGAGATATAAAGTCTATAATAGACTTTAATTATATTTCTATGAATCTACAGACCTTGGTTGGGGACCTGGGGATTACCAAAATTGTTCCCAATTGGGCCCCGCACCTCCTAAGGCCGGCCCTGGGTGAGGCCTCTGCTGAGGACAGACCGTTCGGCATTTGAGAGGGAGAAGTCAGGGGGGATGATGAACACACGGCAGAGATTGGGGTTGGGGCCAGAGGAAGGCAGGTGAGTGGACTGAGGCCAAGACAATAGACAATAGGTGCAGGAGTAGGCCATTTGGCCCTTCTAGCCTCTATTCAATGTGATCATGGCTGATCATCCCCAATCACTACCCCGTTCCTGCCCATATCCCCTGACTCCGCTATTTTTAAGAGCCCTATCTAGCTCACTCTTGAAAACATCCAGAGAACCTGCCTCCACCGCCCTCTGAGGCAGAGAATTCCGCAGACTCACCACTCTCTGTGAGAAAAAGTGTTTCCTCGTCTCCGTTCTAAATGGCTTACTCCCTATTCTTAAACTGTGGCCCCTGGTTCTGGATGTCTGGTGGAGGGGTGGTGGGTGGTCAGGGGGAAGGGGGGGGGGGGGGGGGGGGGTTGAGGACTGTAGTGTAGGTGGGGAAGAGTTGGGGTCACATGGTTTGAGGGGAATGGGGAAGACCCAGTGGAACAGCCACTGAGATTACCATGGTGGCTGACTAGCACTAGGACCCAGCGCAATCAAACCCAGGGTAGTGGAGTCTGCAGCATGGAAGCTTCAGTCCAGGCTGCAGGTAAGGCGACGGCGATGGCTGTGGGCTGCTGGATGGTGGTGGAGTGGCCAGGGTCAACGGGCAAAGAGTAGGAGTTCCCAGTGGGCAGTTGGTCGATGGGGTGGCGAGGTTCAATGGGTCCCGTGAGGCAGCGAGGTGAGTAGGCCCCCCTAGATCTCGAGGCCCTAAGCTTAAGCTTGTCTAGCTTATACATAAATCCGGCCCTGTAGATAATCTTTAAAAGATTGGGAAGAGGGCTAAGGGGACTGCCACTGAAGATGAATTGAAACCTGGGCAGATCAGTTGTGAAGAGATAGCTTCCATGTGTTCCTATTTTTTTTGTGTTCATCCTACCACCTCATTTTCCAAGCAACTGCCAGACCTATAGTTTTACATCATTGTTTGCAGGCTCTTAACTTTGCTCCCTGGTGAAACAGCCATTTATATGTAGTTCCGTCAACAATATTTACTGGCCAAGCTCTCACCAATCCAACTGAGTGCTTGCTTGGTGAAATGGCCTCATTCAATCTGCAACATGAACTTGAATTTCCCATTGTCTGTAATTTAATTCTTCCTACACTCTGCTCAGCCCTTGACTTTCTACTGTGTTCCAGTTAAGTTTAACATAAGCTGGAGCCACAGCATCTCATCTATGATTAGGATTTTTACAGTTTTCTGATTCAGCACAATATCATAAAAGAAACAATTTCATAACTCAATGGCCATGGGGGGGGGGGGGGGGGGGGGGGGGGGGGGGGGGGGGGCAATTTACAGTCTCTTGAACAATCATTTATTTCTTCAGTTGTCCCTTACTATTCTTTTGTCTTGAACCTTCATCCCATTTGTTGTTCAACTTATCCAGCCTTCCAGACTTTCACAGATGTCTTATTTTGTTCTCTCTTCCTCTCCTTCTGTACATTAATAACATTATGATAATGGGTCATTGACCTGAGACGTTAACTTTTGTTTCTCTCTCCAGAACAAGTCTTATTCTTTCAATGTGGATCCATGAATCACCACTGGCTAAACAAGCCAAATTATTTCCTGTACCCATGGACATTGGGAGAAATGATACTAAATAGGGGAAAGAGGAAAGGGGAAGCAAAAGATCCATTAGTTACCTGGTCATGAATTCTGAAAGAATTGCAATACTTACAGTGTGCCCTATTATGACTTGAGATCATTCCAACAACAAAATTAGAGGACTTTCAGAAAAGAAACATATTTATAGGAAAATAGCTTGCTGTTGACAACTTTCTCCTTTTTTATTGCTGTCATTGATCAGGATGCTGGACACACTTGTTACCTATCCATTGTCATTGATGATAACTGTGCTTATCACCATCATTAGCCTTGAATTGCCACGTGTCACTCATTCATCCAAATTGTACCGGGCTGTTAATAAGTGTAAAATCTGAGAAAGTCCAAGACAGGTGTGGTGTTCAAATGTTCTTGCACCGCACAGTGCTATGCCAGTATTTAAAAAAACCTTTGAAGTTGCAGTTAGTGCGAGATGCATTTCGCCACTCTGCTGCATACATAGGTTAAACAGTAATACATGTGTACACAACTGGACTGCAGCCTGGTATAATATAGTGGCAGATCTGTATCTACTAGGACAGCATCCCATTAAATCTATATTACAATAGATGAAAAAGGCTCGATGAAAGAGATATATTTTAAAGAGCATTGTTTTGTGAGCCATCTTTGACTTCATGAACTGAAATGTATGGATATATGGATTATCAAGCCGTTTTGAAGACGGATGTGTAAATAGGTAAGCTCCGATATGTACAAAGGCAAATCCGAAAGATAGGGTTGGAAACCTGGTGGTTGATGGACAGAAAATGGTTATAGAAAAAGGAGAAGATGACCCGTAAAAAGATTTAAACACAATAAAATCATTTGGAATTTGAATTTTGTTGGAATCCAGAGATACGTTGGGTCCGCAAGTTTTCTAATGATGGAGATATGGTTTGTTTAAAAAATAGGATCTGGGGACCAAAATTATCTTACATGTTCATATTTGATGCCAATTTCTATGATTCTATCAGGGGGTTGTGGGTTGTTATTTCGCAAGCCAAAAGGACATTGCCTGGATGCTCATCATTAAAAATGTTTTCAACTAATGGCTTGAAATGTGTGGATGTCAACACCTTATATATTCCTCATTTCCAGCAAAGAAGGAATACAATGAAATAAAATGTCCTTATTACCTCGGCAGAGTATATATATTAAAATAAGCAACTACGCATGAGTGACTTCTAAATAGTAAATCTAACCTTATGTTTCAGGTAATGTTAATGAAAACCACAAGCTTGACTAGTGTCATTTGTGGTATCACCTGACCTCTTGTCTGCGTGTTTAGCTCAGGGATGTTATTTCCATCCTGAGTCAGAAGGTGCAATCTCGATGAACAAGAGACCGACGGCCGGGATCTGAGTTCTACGTTATAATCAATGGGATACTCCTATTCCGTGGATTTGGGTAGCCCCCACCCACTCCACCACACCCTTATGTGGAGTGAGGGTTCGTAAAATCTTCCTGCGTTAAAGGACGAAACACCCTAATGACAGCTGTAAAGCTGGATACCGGACCGTGAGGTGTGTTCACGTCGCTATCGGTCGGATTGTCATTCACCTAGTGAAGTCCACCACATCACCTTTATTTCTAAGGAAAGAATGCAAAATATATGAATACAATAGAACAAGCGTGTTAAGATTACATTGAGATCTTATGACATCCGACTTTAATTGTTCTTTGTCATCCAGGGCGTAAAATAGGAATGTTCATCTATTAGTATCTTCATATTTACTGAACAGTAAATTGTAGTAAAGTTTATTTATTTTTTATTAAGTCTATATGTGTCTGTCTGCAGCGTGCTTAAAAAGCTACGTTCCACCTACCCACGGGTCAAAAGCCAACCATTGGAACTATTTGATTTAGTTTTCCAGCCAGTTGTGACATAAGCCAAATCGTGTACGGAATACGCTTCGAAGTTAACAAAATATTTCTCTCCAAATCAATTCAAATCGGTTACATAATAAATATTTGTGAAATATACTTTCTGTGTTCATTGAAGCTTGCAGACTTGGGATGAAATCATAGCACACTCCACTGAAATTCCTTGGTCGGTAAAATTCAAAAATGTTTATTTATTGGGCTTTTTGTAAGGGGCAGAGACACTGGTCATACGGATGATCTTCTGCGTACATGTGCGAATATTAACGATTTTACTGCTGAACTCGAGAAACTGTTGCCTTTGTTCGTTTTTCGTTACATTTTTATTAAGATGTTATCATATTGAAACTGAAGGCAGCACGGTGAGTTATCACTACCAATGCTATGAAGTGTTCGCCTGTCACTTGGAGCTCAACATTCCTAAAGCATTAACTCCACGCAAAAGAGTGACGATCGTAGGTACCATGGGCACACACACATACAAAAGAGAAAAATCAGAGGACAGTCAGATTTTGGTATCTGCCAGCGAATATTTCGAAATGGCCTGGAATCGAATTGCCGATCCAGTCTTTTAACTAGTGGGCTGACTGGAAAAGGAAAAAAAAACCTGAAAACTAAGAGTCGAAATGTCCCATCCCGATAATAGCTGAGAGAATTTTTATAAGATCAATGTTCTAATAAATTACAACTGAGATAACTTTAAATTGTGTTTAAGGATGTCCGATATAATTAGCATTTTGCAGAAAATCTTCAGAATAGAGTCAAGCTTACACTCTCCGTTTATTTTAGCATTCCATGTTTTTGCTGGGAGTACCTGAGCATCTAACTAACAGGTATTGACTGGTATTTCCATATTCAGATCTGAGGGGGTGCCGCATTGTTGCTGGAGGCTTCTTTCAGAACGGACACTGAACCGTCACGTCGACAGTTCAGTCCAGTAAACATTATTTATTCCCCAACATACACCAACACAAAATATGACGACATTGCTGTTATTGATGGAAAGTGAAAGGTGCTGTAAGTCTTTTTTTTTCTATTTCAGCACTTCATATACCACCTTTTTTTCTTTACCGACAAATGTTCTTAAACATCTATGTGCACATGAATTTAATGGAAAGCTGATAATTCTTTTTAGCGATTAGCTTAATGAAAGATAGTCACGGAGGATGATATTTAAAAAAAATACATAACTCTTTGAGGATATTTGGCAGTGTGAAGATTTCACCAAATAATGGAAAAAATGCCCATGCTCTCACAACGATTTAGCCAACACACAAGGGGAACCGAGCAGAGGCCATGTGCTTCTTCATGAGGAGGGAAGAAAGGAATGGACACCTTGAAAAAAAAAATGAGTTAGCCGCTTAATGGAGATTTACTTTCTACTGTAAAAGGGATTAAACTTTTTTTAATTCTCCGTATTATTTCATGAATTTGCGCTGGACAGGTGTATTTCCCTGTGCTTTAAATCACAGAATTAAAGCTCAATTACCTCCATTCGATTTATTTCCCGATCGGTTTTTCTTTTTCAGTTTGTGACATTATTTAGTTTGGCGATTGATTGATTGGTGGATCTCTGTTTAACCAAGTGCCTTGATCTAAATGCTCGCGTGCTTGTCTATTTAACATTTATTTGTTCATCTTATTATTTGCCCAAGTACCTTATCTTTATGACATTTCCTTTAAAGTTTTTGTAACTATGTAATTTAATAGTGAATGACATTTTGCCCCACATTTTCTTGGACAATTATGGTTTTTTGCATATTTGATCTGCTGTACAACTTTGTTTTAACGGATGGACAGGAAATAAACATTTTTAAAACACATATTTACATTTAAATTAATAGTTTTATCGTTCGTTGTCTTGCAATATTGTACAATATGTTTGCGCTATTTATAATAAATAATGCAATTCCCATTTCGTGGCTTATTAAGTACAATAGATCAGCGACCAGTCGATGTGTATATATTAATTAATGCCATCATAGAAAGTCAACACATTCAAACATGAACATTTCTCTTGATTTCGTCATTGATTCCCATGTAACGAATTCTGAGCGCTAAGTATCACCAGGAGTATGTGTCACTGGAGGCCAAGGAACCAGATTGCTAAATTGTCTAATCTGGTGGAAAGCTAACACGTGCACATATCTCAATGTTTTAAAAATAAATTATATTTTACGTTTTGGGAATATATATAATCTTGGATCCACTGTTTACAGAAGATGTTGAGATGTTCTGAGTTTTAACGCCAACACTGATTTCCCCTGAAATCCCGAGTTCTGGTTTCAAAAGCGTAAAAATCTAACAGGTGCAATATTTTGATAGTACCTTTGAGAGTAAATGCAACGAAACGTGTTGTGTGGGTGAACGCCTTGTGAATCAGTAGGATTAGCTGCATCAACTATCGAACATTGATTGTTAATTTCTGTCCACGTAGCATTTACATTTTGACAAAGTAAAATATTTAAATGACGAGCTGCAAACAAATATTCATTCTGTTGATATATTTCATTGTTAAAGATATAAAGGGTAATTCAGAACCCTAAACATAGTTTTTTTTTTAAAAAGGCTATTGTTTACAACTTAAAATGAAGACATTCCAGCCTCAACAAATGTAGAGGATATTCGCCTCAAAATAACCTTGACAGCATATACGCCTATTTTGTTTTCAGGAAACCTTAAGTTATCAATTAAACTGCTATTTTCCCCTAACTGTTTATCGACTGAGTACAATAGGTTATTCCAGCTGTCAACTTCAAGTGACACCGGTTCGTTGATTGTTTTTAGAGCGATGTAAATCTATATATTCTACTTATAATTATCACCTCTGGTTCTGTTTATGAATCCCCCGTCAGGAAAAACTCCAATGGAAACATTGCAGTAGATCAAAGGTCATATTCGCGCCTAAATCAGTGGATCGGTGGTACTTTTTGAAACTACCAGAAGTATCGGAAGAAATATGGAAGTGATTTTGAGAAGTAGTTGAAGATATATGTGACAGGTGAGTGGTCCTGGCGATTGACACTCATTGTTGAATTCCAAGTGAAACACGACATTTGTCAGCTCTGAATTCAGGACCGCATATACAGATCGGCAACAATTTCCCTCCAATTGCGCAAACCGCTCTGAATCAATAACATATTAAAGACCTGTTTATTTCAATAGTCGTCAGTATTTGTAATGAAGAAAGTACATCACATAAAAGTAAAAGGCAGACAAAAATGCTGGAGAAACGCAGCGGGTGGGGCAGCGTCTATGGAGCGAAGGAATAGGTGACTTTGCTCCATCATTTCGTTTTTTAATTTTAGCAATTAACTGGAGAAATGTGCGTACATCAAAATATTTGAAATAAATGTCAACTAAATATATTTTCATAACCTTTTATTGTTAGCTGGAGGTTTATTGCGGAAGTGTTAATCGATATCACACAACCGAAGGGAGAAGCCGGGACCGCTGATGAATCCGTATGGTTTTATCGAACACCACAACATGGCTAATTGTGAGCACGTAGATTTAGTCAACTTGGATACTGAAAGCTATGAAAATAGATTGAAGTGTATAAAAAGTTGTAAAATATAAACTATTGCATTGAAGAAATGTAAAAGTGAGAAAGCATATACATGTATAATACACACACACACACACACACACACACACACACACACACACAGCACACACACAGCACACACACAGCACACACACACACACACACACACACACACACACACACACACACACACACACACACACACACACACACACACACACACACACACACACACACACACACACACACACATATGATCACCTGGTATATTTAATGAAGCCAACATTATTAACACAACTATAAATAATTCTCGCAAAGGTTAGCTGTTGGGCCTGTTTCACACAACATATTAGTGAATTGAAAGGAGCAGCGCTGGCAATGGTTTCATATAATTACTGCACTCTGATATATGTCAAGACGTTAGTATACACGATACATTTAATACGGTGTGAGCTAATGATGCACAACCTATTACTAATCACATTCCAGACATTGGCAAGGTAATATTTTGAATATTTAGCTAAAACAGGTAATCACTATTGAAGAAATATGGCACATATATCGAATACCAAATTAAAAAATTAACTGCGAGAATTTTGGAATTGAATAACTTATTACCAAGGATATTATCTATATATTTACTTGATCAAATTAAGTTTTCTGAGCAGAACCAAAAATCTAAGAACGCTTCAGGATCAGGATTTTATTTGTACACCGGGGAAGCGTCTAACTATGGAGATACATAGGGTATTTGTTTCACAATAAAATTGCACTAGGCATGATTATTTATTATGTTCCGGGTTAACTACGAGGGGTCCAATTTAACTTTTAAGTAAATATTTTCCCCCACTTCATTAAATTGCCCCTTATCCAAAAATAAAATATTAGCGACCTGGTGCATTAGGTAGAATTAGCCTTTAGTAGAATTGCGAATGGTCCTAAAACAAAGGAATTGACATTATTTCATATTATTTGGAATGATTACTTCCGATATATACAAATTTAAGTTTAAATAGATGTTTAGGTACTTTGCATTTATCAAAATTTCCAAATTGGGCTTCCGGTGATCTGAATGTGTGTATTTGATATAGTGCATGCATTTTCATGTGAATATTTAGTTATTTCATAAATTTGCAAACAGTGCAATTCTACGTCAGTTGTCCAAAAGTTCTTCATGATAATTTGAAGGTATTAATTTACTTATTAAAGCATTTCAGGTAATCCATATGTAAAAAGCGACCCTGTCGAACTAAACTCACCTGATTTGGTCTATGGATGAACACAAATATTTAAATAGATGATGAAAAACATAAACAAAAGTATTTCATTACAGTAGTTCTGAATATATGCTTACATGACGAAACATTGGCGACACTTTCCTCCATGTAGGTTATATTGTATCGAATACAACATTATATTGGGCATTTTATGTTCCTTGAATTTCATCTGTAAGCCGAGGTCACTTCAGAAACTCGTTACACTGAACATCCTAGACACTCCAAACATTTCTGCAAAACGGATAATTCATTATTTCGGACTGAAATCCGTTAGGATTAAGACACTAATTATAGTTTTTGACCATGGACTTTTATACTGGTTATTCCGTCTTTAAAAACAAACAAACAATATGTTAAAAACAAACAGTTGGAGCGATACAAGTCCAATACTTGCAGTAAATTATGCCTTGAGCTTTCTCGTGTGGTCAGACCCAAACAAAAGCTAGGACGAAGTATTGCCTAAATATGAGTTTGACCTGATGTGGTGCTGGTGTTAATCTGTAAAATATATGGAGGAAATCAAAGTTGCAGGCGTTGTCAATGTGATCCAGGTTTCTGTAACTTCAGGTTTTATTTAATTCATTTGCGTTCTTGCAAACGTATATATGAGGCAGGCGGAATCGTGTAAATTCACTTGACTTGGTATTTGAAGTTGGTACTTGAATTTCAACGAGACCTTTCCATTGACACGAATCAATTAGTATTTAAAACTTCCGTAAAGTTGTATTGCGGTCACCGGTTAAAGGTTAAGTGCAGCGGGAAATGAACATCTGAACTGCCTGTGGGAAAAGTCCATTCCGCCGGCACTGGCAAATACTGCACATTTTGCGTGCTCCAATTTTGATATCATTTCAACATAAGTTGCAGAAAGAAATATGGCCGAGTGCATTCGCTCCGCCAATTTCTGACCATGGATACAGTAATCAGACAATATTTTCTTTTAAAAATGTGACAATAACTGGAGCAAAGTTTATTTTATATCAGAAAATGTCAAATGAGTACAACTTTGGGACGATGGGGTTTACGGGTGATGAGCGATTTTTTTTAATGTTACCACTCCCAATAATAGTCAAATCGACACAAAATTAAAAACAGCAGCGCCGTATTTAAGAAGAAATCTGAAAAACTGTGCGCTACAAGGTGTCACTTCTGGGTGGGGAAGAGTAGGAGGCGATGTCTCCCCGGGTACAGATAAAACTACCTAATGTTTTTGTGCCAATTTGAGGAAGGAAGGTTAGAGAGTGAAATGGTGAGAAAGGACTTTAATTATTCAATGTTAGTGGTGTTTGAATCGGCGTGTGATGCGGTGTTTCAGAATCCCTATCCATACAGATCCTCTAGTGCAAGTATTTGTAAATGCCAGGCGTTGTAAACATTCGCAGAGTGGAGACTGGAGGCGAAAGAGACAACCCCAAAGTTACAGAAAGCGATAGGTAGGAGTGATTTGTCCGGCAGATGTGAGAGTTTTACTTTCTTTTCGCTGCGTCTGGGGACTTGGCGATTTTTTTAAGCGAACAGGACATGATCTCACATGTAGCGAGCTCTTTTAGTTCCTTAATCATTTCACGGTTTGTTCAGAGCCTTTTCTCCACCTAAAACGTTTAGTTTCGGATCAATGGGCAGCACCAAAGACGCGACGGGGTAGCGGAAGAGTCAAATTATCCGGAGCCGACAACACACACACGCACACACACACACACACACACACACACACACACACACACAGCGAAAAATAGAAACTTTTCTTCCAGTCTTTTCACAAAGGATTCGCAATACCAAAACTAGTATGGAAAAAAACGGTAGCGCCATCAGGGGAATCCGATCAGGTAGGTTTATATTTTTTTCTGTGAAATGTACAAATAGTTCGAAAGCATGAAGCGGCTGTATTGGAAACAGTCCCGTATTTACTTGCAGAATTAAACAGTACCCAGTGCTTTAAAAGACTATCATGACTTAAGACACTGTGTTTTAAAAAAAAGTGAACACTTTTAATTAATCAAGTGAGGCTTAATGAAAATTCAAGTGTTGGAAACTGCTCAAAGTAAATGCAATGCACTGTGAAACCTAGGAGGAACGCTCAGCAGAAGTCAAGGGAAAGCATATCTCCTTCTACGGTTCACGGCGAAGGACTGACTGTCCGCAGTGTCCGGGTTCCAGAAGGTGTTCGGTTTGCACTGGGTTCAGATTAGTGTCCCTATCAAATATCAGCTTTGTAACTTTTTTTTACTCTTTGTGGGCGATTCCGAGTGCCGTGAAGATAGGCCAGAGGTTACTTCTGAGGTGCAATCAGTTACTTTTATTAAAAAAAAACACTTCACGTTTAATTGCAAAAGTCGATTCGGTTCTGTTTAATGTTTATTACGCGATGGTTGTCATTGTACAACAGAAAGCTGTAGGAATCGGACCTGCACCCGAAATTGTTAGAATTTAAAACTGCAATACGCCACAAAGTGGTGCTTTCGTGTGCGAGGGAATGGAGCTGAGCTCTTGATTGTCTCTGTACACGACGGCCCGTTTGTTCTCTCGTTGATCGAGGATATTTACCGAGTTCTATTTTATGCTCTTTCGCTATATAAAGATAGTAAAAATGTGTCCAATGGCTGACTTCGGTGCCCTGTCTGCATTTTCTTTTCAAATATGTGTACAGTTGGATAGATTCTTTGCGGGTGGGGAGATACTGGGAATTGCTCATTCTGGCTTCTCTTTAGGAGATTATTAGACAATCCGTGTGATTGACCTGTGGGTGAATGTCTACCTTCCCCCACCCCAACACAACTGCTCTTAAGTTTAGTGCCGCCACCCTTTCGAAACAAAAACTCGAAATGTGAAATTAGGATTTGGGGCTTCGTTAACGACTAACAGAGGCGTTCGATTTTGTGCATGAATATTAGCATGAAATGTTCAAATCGCAATATTTTCAAAAGACAAAGCGCAAAAATAGCTAAAATATTTATTTTAACTGTTCTAGCCGTTGCTCTGAACATCTTCGGGCCCGTCTCCCGCTGCAGACCTGTGATCATTCAGATGTACGCTCTTGTTTTGAGCAGCCGAGTGCCGCTTAAGAAAATGAAACCGAAATAAAATTACCTTTGAATTTTTATTTACTCCTGTTTTCTTTCGTTAATATTCGTGGTTTGAACAATTCTAAACGTTTTATCGGAAATTTGAAACCATGTTTTTTATCGCGCATTTTGACTGAAGGGGATGGATTTGCCAATAACTTTCGTCACAGCACCAGGGCGTAGTGAACCTTTAGGGCAAATCATGTTCCTTCACGGCCCTCGGATCAATTTGTAAACGCAACACCCAGCCGATTCCGGTTTGCTTCGATAAATGCACTTTTTTTGTTCGGTTATGGTTATTTCCTAATAAAATACAAAACAAAAATAACGAAGTATTGAATTGAAGGGCGCATTTTTTTTAGAAATGTTTGAACCCCGGTGTCTTTATACAGTCTCGGGGTCAGGAAATGGGGTTGCAAGTATACAGAGGAAAGTTGCATTTGTGGTCTGTTTGTTCTGGACTTAGAATGTGAAACATTATTTTATTATTTTCGGAGTTTCATGCCACCAGCGGACCCAATTAATTCTGCAAAACAATGACTGACTCGCGTTAGATCGTTACCAATAATAACCGCCGTGATATACCGACCTTAAACACGGGACGCTGAGATCTTTCTGTTGAGAACAACGAGGAAGAAATAGGTTATATAGTTAGCGATAAAAAGTGGGGCGGAGGCATCGCTGTGTGAAATGGATATGAGTTTATGAGAATTGCAAGACGCGTTTTTTTCCTAATGTAAACATAAATTCAACAGGTTTGTTCATCATTCTGCAAGCCCCAGCCCAAACGCCCATTACTTCACTGGTTCAGAAACAAAGATTTTCCAGAAGCTTTCGCCATCCACTGCTCTCACCCTCCCTCAATCTTCGTCCTTTTTAAAAAATATTTTATCTCGATAACAGGCGATAGTTTATGTTGAGAGAACTGAGTAATTCAATGAAACTCCATCCAGATTTCAAATTCTTAATTCAGGAAGTCCAATAGCGATGTAACTCGGTAATCGCCGGCATTCTTGTCATCACGGTTTGCCCATCGCCCCTGCCTATGTTTAAAATAACACAAGGCCGCTTGCAGTCAGTTGATTTACGGGACGCTCTTCTAACAGGACAGATTGCTCTTCCTTTCAATGACAATGCGTTAAACCAAAAGAACCAGAATAGACCATTCGCAGACTGGATCCAAAATGTGTCAATATAAAGGGAAACATTCCACAAATTGACCTCAGCGTATTAATTTGAAATCTGTCGCATAGTTCACGTGGAATCATCGAAAACAAAGAGATGGAGTGTGGGTTCCTGCGCCCTTCACCCCCTGACTGACCCCTCCACCCTTCCCCGGTTTAACTTTCGAAAGACCCTGCCCAGTTATCGATCATAAAGGGCACGGGTTGCCGGGCTCACACAAGAATGAATTTGTGCCATTCTAGGACATTAGCTGCTTCTCCCGTCTGTGACCCGTGAAATAATCTAAATCATTGTTTACTTTCAGCTTTCTGGCTGACAGATGACAGTGTTGAAAGCCTTTGTATCAGCACGTGTGAGTCACGCTTGTTCGGTGTGGTCGGGCCTGTTTTAAGGTGCTGTCTCTTAGTTAATTAGTTGCCCTTTTGATGATGAACTTTACATAATCTACGTGCATAATCACAAATTAAATAAACCCTAACTAGGTATCTGTAACACACTATTTTAGCTGTGCCTTTTTTCAGGGCTGCTTTACTTGATCTATAATAATACACAAACGTTGGAAATAAAATTAGTAGTTAGAATGCAATCATTACGTCCCGTCATGGAACTTGTTCCATACTTAACATAAGTAGGGCATCATTGAGAAGTAATTATCGATATTTCTACAACTGAATTCAGAATAGATGCCGAAAGTGTTCACTTAACAGGATAAATGCCTTTTGAATGAAGAGAGTCTGGTTTTGCAATGATGGGACAGGTGTTACTTTTCGATTGAGATTCCTAAATGAAACATTGGAGATCAATTCCTATTAGTGAGTTTAGGGCCAAAAAAAACCACACCTCACATCTCTGTCAAACTAGACTCAGTGGGCCTTCGACCGCCAGATTTCCGGTCCAGGAATCCTGCAGCAGAAATGTCTCCCAGAGGATGAAAGGAGTAAAACTATTCTGTGAGATGAATCCCATTTAACACACGACTATCCGCTATCTCCAATTCTTCACCCCCTCCACACACACCCGAAAAAGAGTGAAAATGTGCCAAGGTTGCTTGAAATAAAATGGGCCTCCTTCCTCCCCTTTCAGTGTATAATTTCACTTTTTGCTCGTTTACAGCTAAATCTACAAGACTAGGGCTGAAAGAAAGGGGTTGTGAATTTCCCATGCCGTTCACTCGTAGGTAGATTCGGATATTGTAAACTGTGCGTAAGCGTTGCCAGTTTCCAGCGAGACCCAAGTCTCTCAGTTTAGACAAAAAAAATCCCATTTTGGGCCATCTTCACACTCACAGACAATTCCCAGCGCCTCTCTCTCTTAAATCAATTATCTTATATGTTTCTTGATGTAGGAAGATTAGATTTTTGAGGTGGCAGTCACCTATCAGCCTGCAAGAAAACACAAGAGTTAGCTAGACCTCTCGAAGTACGCTCTATATTATACAAAAATAATCAATAAATGTGTTACCTCCCGTCACAATTCTTTCCATAATTCATCCTCTTTACGTTGTTCCACTTGATCCCAATATGAAATATTGTAAATAGTGGAAAGTCAGAGATCTAACATCAGACCCACGAACTCAGTGTCAACAAGGTTATATAAAGGTACACGTTGGTGGTTGAAACAGCTTGCCTTTCGCATCGTGCATCTCGTGTAGATCTGAGTGAGTTCGAGGGCAAGAGCCACTGTCAAAGGTGAAAGGTGAATGTCCAATCACTTGCATTGGACGATTGCTATTTTCACTGTTAAAGTTAGAAGAATAACTGTTTTAAGATGATTCTGCAAATTTTCGATATTTTTCGGTAACAATACATGCCAACAAATAAATTACCAGAAACCAACGTGGCTGCCATTATCTAAGCCTTAACTCTGTGCGGATTTCCCACCAATAATAATAATAATAACAACAACAGGAAAAGCCTCTCAAACAGCGACCTGACTACTAGCAAAGTTCAATTACAAATAATTTCTGAATACTAAAACGGGTTTTTTCCCGTAACTGTTACAGTAATCACTGAATCCCTACTTTGAATTAGGTTGGCGAAAATTAAGCATCGATTAAATTTACAGAAAATATTTCTGTTCAGGAGAATTCGGAGTGAAATGACGCATTTATTTGATCCGCTAGCTCACATTGGTCTGTCGGATTCATTTTCGACCTGGGATGTGAATTGCATCACTGAAACAATCTGTGTTCAAATTAAGTTTGTATTAATATTTCGGAATGTGTTGATGTTCAAAGGCAACGTGTAAAACCAAGGGCTTGACATTTTTGGCAGTTCGGTGAAGAGTTGCCGAAATTTAATATATTACTTCCGCATAGTACTCACTTTTGTTTATTGATTGGCTCAATGCAAAGTGTAACGATCAAAGTAAGGTCGCCTTTAATTAGTTAATAACAGCACCATCCTTGTGATCCCACTGTTCGCGACACTAATCTTTAAACCGTTAAGTGAAGGTGTTAGAAACCATTGATTTGTACTCCGATATTCCACCCCCCGAAAATGACGTATAATTGTTAGAATAGTAATCAAATGCAATTAAAACAACTACTTGGGACAAACTGGGCAAGTTGAATTGATGCAGGAATAATAGAAGGAAGGCTAGAGAGAGAGATGTCTGAGGAAACATGGGGAGGGGAAGTGGTACCGGGGAAGAGAAAGTGACAAACTTGTGTTGGCGAGTGTCAGTGTCCTCTGTTAAAGGTTCCAATGTGCGGCTTTGCATTAGCGCTGTATTCCACCCATCGCTCTCACCCTGCTCCCTCCCCCAATGTGAGCGATTACACGGGAGTTTAAAAGGAAAAGTCGAGAGGCCTCTCTTGGTCCGTGCATCCTAACTGAAAACGGAAGTGGCGCAAGAGACGTCCCCTCATCCTAAAGTATGTTAAATTCTGGAGCCACATGTACACCGGAATGTAGAATCAGCTTGACAAAGACCCATTTCATGGAGGATGTGTGCGATCTTCTCCTACATGGGTGGAATGCATTCGATAACGTTCAGATATTCTGCGCACATAAATTCCTATAATATGATTATTTTATCTGAGGTTAAAGTTACACGAGAATCATCCTTGCAGATCTGTTTCAGATCTCTGTTGCAATGTACGCTACTCGAAGTGCATTTAACAACTGAAGGTCTCTAAGATAGATGTTTGGATACGAATATGGCTGATTGTTCTTAGGAAGTTCATATTAAGCTTGAAAGCGAGCGAGCGAGAGAGAGAGAGAGAGGGAGGGAGAGAAGAGAGAGAGAGAGAGAGGTGGGTGGGGGGGGGGGGGGGGGTGGAGGGAGGGAAGGAGAGGGAGGGAGAGAATGTTAATCTGAAGAAAGGTCTCGACCAGAAACGTCACCCATTCTTTCTCTCCAGGGATACTGCGTGCACCGCTGTTACTCCAGCTTCTTGGGTCTGAATGGAAAGTTTCTGAAGTCGAAATGAACCTAAACGAACGGCGTTTTGAAAATAACTCGGCAAGACTTATACTTCCTCTGTGCTTAATGTGTCTCAGACAAGAGCACAATTCTAGCTTTCGTATCTTCTGGAACTAGATGCCCAACATGACTCCCAATTTATGCCACATTACCACTAAGCATGCCTACCACGACCGTCAAGATGATTCTATAATATACAATATTTATGACCTCAGTTCCTTCCGATTTCTCCTTTAACCCGGCAATGCACACGCATGGTTACCACTGCCACAGAATGAAGATGCAAATTGACCACACAATTTGACTTCTATCCATTACACAAACGAGGTTGTTCATATTGTCGAATAAAACATCTCTTGTTTGGGGTGTTGGGGAGGCAGACTGATCTGACAGCCCCTCGTTGAGCTGGAGTCTGAGCCTGACAGCCGCTTTTCCGGGTTAAAACCACAAACAGTCCCCCACACACCCCGCTAAGACGCAATATGAATGCTGTGTTTGAAGATGAATTGTCAGGGTTTCAAAAAACAGAAATGTTGCAAACAGTCAGGGTACGGAGTCACTGCGGTGAAAAAAGCAGAGTTAACGTTTCAGGTCAACGACCTACAAGTCATTAAATTTATTATGTAAACCCCGTTTCTCTCTGGAGATGCTGCCTTGGTCTGCTGTGGCTTTTCAGCACCTCTATTTCTTTTGCTTTTTGTTTGCCATGGGTTTGTGGGGAGATGGGATAGTAGCCGGACGCAAACGGCATCAAAGGATATGAGAAGAGAGCGGGAATATGGCATTGGAGCAGACTAACAGCCATTGAACAACCCAATGGCCTACTCTTATTCTAATGCTATAACTTATTGACCTTGCAATTCAATGATCTAGACCAACGGTTCCCAACCTGAGGTAAAGTTACCCCAGGGGGTAAATTTCGCCTACACGGGGGGTAAATTTGTTGATTCTGGATTTGTACGTATTTTTTTCTCATTGACTGACTGTGTTTGGTTCTGGTATACGTGTATCTGTTCATCATTAGTGTTCATAAATAAGTGAAATTACATTGTTATGTGCTATTAAAGTAGCCAGGGGTAAACGGGACGATAAGGTCGGGAACCCCTGATCTAGACATATGTGGAACTGATATTTTAAGATGGCTTTTAAAATAGATTTTTTTAAATCTCTCGATATAAAAATAATAGAAGTGTCCAATAACAGTTCATTGTCATCAATTACAATTGGTTCATTATTGTTTTTCTAAGGATGGAAGCTACCCCTTTCACGTACGACCCCAGAACACTGTCAACCGGGAGTTTAGTTCTGAACTGCTCTGCGACGTTGCTCAGTAATCCAACCTGCTAATCTGGATGGGAATTAATCCAGTAATGCCACCATCACCCATAAAATAAGTAAAAACTCAACTTCCCCAAACCATTGAAAATGTGAACAAACGTTCATGCTCTGACCTTTGACAATCAGAACCAATCCTAGATCCATGCACGTTTATTTACAGACTCTAATGCTTTCTTATTGACACCATTGACTGTATATTCTGGCAACTCCCGTCTGATCTATCTATCTTCCGTGATGAGTATCCAGTGCCGACACGGGGGGACACTAAGTCCGCTGCATGAGGGTTATATGGCCTCCCGCAGCACAAAGGGGTAGTCCCAACCTCCCCCTCTACGCCGCCGATGCTTGTGCGTGTCCAGCAACAACAAAACCGAGGCAGAAAGGGTTGTTTGCTGCTATTTCCATGATTTTTAGAATTACATTTTCTTCGACATTTTCTGTAAGATATTTGAAAGTCAATGTTCATGCTCGGAAAATCATGCGAAGCATTTACCCAACATACTCCCGATATGAACACCAGCCTCTCCTGAAGGGATAGATTTGAACCCGTAAAAAGAAAAATACTATTGCTGTTTGAGATTTTGCCAGCAGTGATCCAACACCCGTGGGCTATTATTCAAGATATTTAATGTCAGAAATCACTAATTATATAAAGGTTTTAGTCAATGACAATTGTGCAGTTTAGAGAACTCAAATGATTTGCTTAAATGCATGCAGAGCTCAAACAATTGAAACCGACAATTTTAGGGATTTAAAAAAAATCTTCAGATGTTTTCCAACACTTGAAAACGCCTAGTGTGATGGCGAAAAGTTCGATTGTTTTTACTTTGTAGAATGGGAATTCAATCGGTAAATAGTTCGAGAAGTATAGCAATGTTCATATTTATAGAGCAGCTGTACTCACTCGAGCTGAGATACGGTGGAGGTTACTAATAATACATTATAGTCACATTGCCTATTCCAAGTGGGTAATATAAATGGCAAAATATAATAACTCATAATGTAGTTTGTCCTACCAATTACATAATTACATCCCGCGATCCGCGCAGACAGGCTGAGACCTCTCGGCCCTGCTCCAGAATCCATCACAGGATCCAAGAAGGTATTTGAGTAGTGAGAGTGGTCCTTCCATTGAATCTCACGCATTCTGGACCTGTGGATGGTGACTTTAGCTCGATCCAAAGGCATTCAAGCGACAAATCTCTTCATCCTGCCGCTTTCTCTCCCTGCACCTGTTGGCCAAGGAGTGTGGGGCTGAAATGTGTACACAACTTGAGCCCGGGGGCTGCCACAGCTGCAGGAAGGTGAGCGGCCAATGCAACTGAAATAGAAAAGCTCATCTCTACTTATTTGTATTTGATCCCACGTGGGTTTTTTGAAGGGCATTACCGCTTTACTTGGATGGTGGTATCATTAAATGCCTTTGTGACACGAAGGCGTTTCACGATTTGGAGAGGAATGGGTTTCTTTCTGCAATACCTTGCATGAAGGTCTGGCGAAAAAATGTCACAAAAATTGAAAAAATAATGCCTTTTAGTAGACCCACTCGGATCCTTTTGAAAGCTAGCTTGGTAGCAAGGCCTCGATTAAAGGCTTACATTTACTTGTATTCATGCTTACAGACCTTTGAAAAAGATAACTTTAGAAGAGTTCACGTTAAAAATGACTGTCCAATTATTTACTTTGTTCACGAACGCTTTAGTTTGACGTTAGATAGCTGTTAGAGAAGAAACTGCAAGCTTGCTGATGTGAAAACAAACTTGAAAATCATTTAGGCACAGCCGCAGGTGATAACTAAACACACTGCTTCTGCGAAAGTACTAAAATGGGCGAATGTCGCCACCAGAATATTAAAATTATTTAATATTTGGGCTCAGGAACGCCAAACTAGATTAAGGAAAATATATTTAATCCTGCAAGTGGGTTGCAATATCTCACAAGAGTTATTTTATTCAGATTTGAAGGGTGCGCCTGGTCTTACTTTTCTCCAGTTCAGTAAAACACAGCCTCGAAAATGTACTATGTTCCAATAGTTCAATTGAAAGTTTCCAATACCTCAAGAAATGCAGCTATTCCCCTGCCAACTCTGCTCCTATAACACGTCATAGTAACCTGGATTTAAACCAAATTTGGATTTGATTTTATGATTGCTCAGGTACCTTAGAATTGTGAAATTATTTGAATGAATAAAAAGGTATCAAGCAGGTCGCGGCTAGTAATGGTGACATTTTTCTTTTTCTTGCCTTAATATTTTAGCGTATTTATAAAATATAAAGAATTGCGGATCAACCATTAACATATCAGTAGACAGTATAACCTCGATTCTACAGCCGTGGTCTGGTGAGGGGCGTAAGTTACAACTGTGGTTAATGGCAAGCCGAATGTAGGTTAACTTCTGGTTTGAAATTTCAATACGCTATCAATATGTTTTTATTCATTGTCTTTTACTTTGCAACCCGTTAAAATATATTTTGACGATCTTAATTTTAAAATAGCAAAGCGACCTTTTTAGCAATAATTTTAGCAGCCGGATAGAAATATAAATATTACACTTTCTATGCATTGATGAATTGCTACTGTTGTTTATTTGAAAAGTAGAATTCACAGATAGAATAATTTTAGGACATAATCGTGGTAATTTACGGTAATTGATTAAAACAAAATCGTCCAGAAAATATCTAACAGCTCCAATACAAATAAAGCATGGTATCCAGAAATTAAAAAAAGTTGGCACGCTGTGTAAATAAGTGCAAACGTGTGTGCAAATATAACTACTGCATTAATCCCTGCGTATAAATACAGATGTCCATGTGTGCAAGTGCACGTGCAGAAAAAAAGTCAGTTCGCAGGTGGTCTCAAGCTGCAGGTATATATTCAACAATAAAATGGCCCTTCAGAGTAGTGCTAACCACGATTACAACCAAGTCTGTGACTGACTTTTAAAATAGTGTATTTTTAACATGGAAATGGAACTACATTAATTCGTCATTGAGTGATTTTTTCATAAATTCTCAGACTTCAGAATTGACGTTTCCCGAAGTACCATCAATATAACAAATATGTTATGTTCAATAAATGTTCAGGAAATTATTAATACATTTTCGGTACATTCCACACAAATAACACATCAGGAATAGTGGACGGGTAGCATTTTATAAATACAGGACACCTGTTAACTGCCTAAACAATGATGGTTTGACTAAAGCTTTCCAAAAGATTTATTATACAGTGTCAGAGATTAAAACAAAAATACTTAAGATCCAATCTCGCCAATATAAATTGACATACAAATCGACGCTTTACTGTTAGGAGTATTTCAGTTAGTCCTTTCTCAGAATAATGTTGTAAGCAATTTCCAATAATATCTTAAATTTGTTGGAACGCAATTTTATTAATCCAGCTAATATCGTTCAACTTTTACATTGCTTTCTCAACTGGCATTGCCACTGAATTCGGGCACGGGAATTTTACAGACTCCTTAACTTAGAATAGAAATGAACGACTTATGTATATAAACAAAAAAGGAGCAAAAAGGATTTGCGGTGGAATATAATTGTCTAAAATTATTCACATGAAAAATTAGATTCCGCTTTGGACATCTGAATGAATTCCTTTTAATAGAGAGACGCTCCTCTAGAGTTTAACAAAAGGGCCCAATCGGAATACAATATGAGATAACCAGTTATTAAAACGACCGCCTTGTGTATCGATACGGCTAGCAGATAATTGGTGAACGCTGAGAATGAAGTCGATACTATTGGTCCAGTTTCGCAGATAGGGATGAGGGTTATTGGTGAATGAATGAGCAGCCCTCACGGAGATTGGCCCAGACGTTGGGATGGTTGGTGCTATTGGTGGATGGGAGCGGCGAAGGGTGCTTGAGTGGCTGGTGATGGTGTGATTGGCAGCGGCCGGGGCTGTGCGCCATCCCCGCAGGGCTGAGCCTCGGGCGAATCAGCGCCGAATCACTGTGGGCTCAGCCACATTTAAACACTATGGAGGAGACTGAGCGCGACTGAATACAGAGCAGGGGGCCAGCGCACTCCGGGGAAACAGGAACCCGCCTTCACACACACAGCGGACAAATTGCACAGGAAAACGCCAAAAAAAGAAAAGCTGGAATTTTAAAAGGATTTTTTTCCGGGTGTGAACGATTTCGAAGTTAAAATTCACTGCTGTCACTGAGCAGCAATTGGATTCATTTTTGGGGGCATTGCATTGCATCTGACAAACTTAACTTTCACGTTTCTTGCACAATCCGTCTGAAACCTTGAGGATCACAAAGCTGTAAAAGCTACAATTTAGTGGCTGGGATCGAGATCTTCTTCTGGGTTTGCGTGGGGCGCTGCTCACCCTCTTTTGTTTTGGGAGTATAGGTGAAGGGGTTAAATCCAGACCAGAAAATCGAGGTTTTCTCGGAATTGAAGACCGGCTGCGCCTTTTCATGGAAATCCACTGTAAGCACGACCCGTTTGCAGCAATGCATAGTAAGTAGGCAGCTCCTTCCCCGGCTCGTGTGGCGGTTCCTGGTGGGAGTGTGTGAGGAGTGCTGGAGCACTCGGTTTCATAGACCGATGTTCAGATGTCCCTGGACCCGGAGCAGCGCGAAGTCCTTGAAAGGGAACGTGCTTTGCTGAAAATCACAACCGACTCACACGTGCACGTCTAATTTTACTATCATTCCTGATTTTCCGAATTAAAAGCGAGTTAATTAATTGATTTCTTTAATTCTCATAATTAAATAGAAAACAGCAACATTCGAGGACCCAATTATAATATTATCTTAATTATATATACCTTTACTCAAATAAGACACGGTATTGTTGCTTTTTGTGATGAACAATGTTTATCGTGAGCGCCAGTGGCTTTAGTAGAAGATAATTAACATTCCTGAACCAAATGAAATTATTTAGTTGCCAGTAAGTTGTAAAAGGGTATTAACCAAGGCAATAAATAGGTTCGACGCCTAACGGTTTCGTTCCGCATTATCTAAATGATGTTTACTGTTGTATGTGGCGAACGATAAGCTGAGATAAAATAGTGAAATCTTCATTGATGGAGTTGGGCGACACCGAAATCTCCAGCACGTTTGTTTTGGTTGACAGAGTTGGCTGGGACTTGTCCATTTGGTCGATGTTATATGAAATGACACATCCTATCACGGTGTGTTAAGTGTTATTATACCTACAGCTTGTAAACAGATGCTTTATCAACTCGAACTAATCATATTGTACCAGGGTCTATCTAGACCTACTTTAGGAATGCCACCCCTGGCCAGGTTCACAGAGTGTAACAGGGGGCTGAGTTTATGTCTCAGGCAACAAAGCAAAATGTATCGATTTAAAACATAGTTACAACATAGTGATGTGGAGCAACTGCGCATACACTAACTTTAAGATCGAAACAAATATTATTGATTTTTAGGAAGAGATCTTGTTAGCGAAGTCGTGTATTTTAGAATCATATTCAGTGTTAATCTATTTCAAGACTGAATTATATATTTAATTCGGTCCGTTCGCAATAGGAAGTAACCACAGCTTCATTGTATGCTGTTTTAAAATAAACGTTAATCTTAGACACAAGCTGGGAACTGACAGGGAATTTTCCGATCCGGAGTGCAATCGGAAGATTATTTTTTGAAAAAAAAAAGCAATCTGCGAATTTGGAAGCGGGAATTTTTCTGTTCCATAGACTGAGTTGAGGTACCATTTCACTGAAAACGAAACGGAAGTAATACATATTTTTGACTCATTAGCAAAGCGTTAATTTCATTTAGTGCTAAATCCTGTAAAGGGAGCAACGAAAGAGACTAAGAACCTCCCGGTGTAGATTACCCCTCTGCTGCAGGTATCAATCCATTCTTGTTATAACTTTCCTTCCCTCCGGCTGTGGCACAGAGAATAAAAACAATCCCTGAGGTTTATATGGGAGGATTTATGTCAAACACTCCAAGTTTTCCCGAAAACAATTTTGTTGCCGATTTTGATTTATTACCACTTAGGGACGTATTTTAATTCCTTTGAATCCATATTGGAATATAGTTTAAAACAAATTATCGTCCCGAATCAGAATTTATCATTTCATTTCCCATTCTACAAAGCAGTAGAAATGTTCTATTGCCTGAGGATGAAAACGTACTGTGAGCCACCTCTCTAACCCAATGGTAAATATTAAATATTCGGTTACATTCGCTGAGCGAATCCAACCGTTCACAATTCTGCAACCGATTACTCAAATGGAACATGTCTTGTTCCCAGAAGACTGTGATCGGGACTAATATCTGTCCACAGATCTCCGAGCCACAGGAAGCTGAAGTTTCATCGAAAGGGGCGCGTTTTCTGTTCCGAATTCAGTGGGTCATTTTCACTTTCAGTGAACATCTCGCGTTTTCTCAGCCTTGCATCAATGATCCTTCCTGTGCATTTTCATAGCTGCCAACTGCAACTGTACATAGTCTTGGCCTATATTTAATTACATTTATAATCCAATGGAGTGTACCTGAGGGGCAGTTGTAGGTTGAGAGCGTGTGGACGTGATCTGAGGGGTGTCCCAGAAAGCTGCCGTGTCCTTGCCTCCCTGGAACTGTTCCCCTTCTTAACTAAATGCGGTGGGTTGCTCACCCCACCGACCGTCTCCTAACTTCTCGAGCCCATGTCTTATATTCCAAAACCGTTGACCACCCAGACTCGGCCCCCACCCCATCCCAACCGTACCTTGCGGCGACCGTGTAAAGCAAGGGGTTGTGAACTCCTCTCCCCATATGTTTTGCCTGCCCGTACATTGCCGATAATTCTGCCGGGGGAGACAGACTGAGTGCCTACCGTATAGCCGCAGTGTTTCTTTTCTTTCTCTGTTTTGTGTATTGTATACAGGGCATGGCGGGGTGAATCAGCTTGGGGGTGTGTTTGTGAATGGCCGCCCTCTCCCAGATGTTGTCCGGCAGCGAATTGTGGAACTGGCCCACCAAGGAGTGAGACCCTGTGATATCTCCAGACAGCTCAGAGTGAGCCACGGCTGCGTTAGCAAGATACTGGGCAGGTAAGAACCAAGAGGAAAGAAAAAATGTCAAATATGGTGTCTGCCTGGAACCAAATGGGGTCCAAATTGATATTTACAGCTCTGCAACAATTTCATTTTAGAGCAAAGTCAACCCTGAAAAATGATCCGAATGGAGTGTGAATTTGGAAATGGATAGAAACGATACATTGGTGTGCAAAGCCGAATTCCGAGCGGGAAGCGAAACCCCTAAATAAATTAGAAATTATAGTGCAAGGAGGAAGACGTTCATCATCGGGCAGTGTGTTCAGTGGAATAGTAATAATAGAAACAATCTTATGGGTTAGAAAGTAATAATGAGAAATAGTGTTAGAGGCAAGAGAATCAGAAGTAATTCAAACCTAACATTACAGATATAAGAAGCAGAAATAATCCAAGAGCGACATATCGCAGACAAAGCCTTTCCTGCAGGTAATCCATCAGAAAGGATATAACAACAAGGTAATCCTTAAATTAAGAGAATCAGATATCAGAGAATAGCAGGAAACGATTCGCCAACACCCCAGCAAGTAAAAGCCATGCATAATACAGAAGAAATCCCTAGGTTATAAGAAAGCAAAATAATCCTTTAATATATGTCAGCCCTCCGAACAGACAGTAAATAGCTGGTAGGTACAAAGATAAATATTAGAAATGCCTAGGAAACGCATAGACACAGTTAACACATTAATGTGCAGGGCAGTGATTATACACACGGCTGCTGTTCAGTGTCAGTGTCTGCTGTTACTTTTTTTTTAAAACAGAGACTCTTCAGGGTGACAGCGAAAGCACATTCTACCCCCTCATTCTACTCTCTTACTTCAAACCGCAACGCGGACCCCTGGCAGTATTTAGACGGACTCGCATTCATGCTGCCTGTTACAAAAGAGGTGGGCGTCGAATCCAGGTGCAGGAGGGTACATAAACATCCAATATCATACCCACACATAGATACGAACATTTCCAACAAGGCTTTTTGCCTCGATGTATAGAGCAAAAATAAATTATGGCTGGTGGTATGCGAACATCCACAATCATGGACATCTGCTCACATCGGCTCCAGGACACGCATCTCTCACCCCGCCATGAAACCAACAAGCTAAACATTACTTATTTACACAGAGGAAAAACAAACGGATACAAATTCGAGTTAAAAAGCGAATTCAGCAAAACACCGTGTATTGTTCCTTGCACTCGGGCTAATTACATGTATTTGCCTTAATATTTCATATATTTTGATGATGTTGCGTTTTGTAAAATAAATCGTCAATTTCATGTTAAAGTAAGAAGTTCCTTTATTAATTATTTGCTAAACAATTAATGTTAGGGAATAATATTCATCTAGTTCCACCGTTTCTGCTGTGGGGCGAGAGAGGTAACCATCACATACTATAGTGGAGAAATATTATTGCAGATATTGTGTAAGGTGGTGCGTTTTGAACAGATTACATCCTTATATTATCTTATATTACCACGATTGGAAATAGCAATTGCTTGTGCGTAACGCTGGGCCTGGGGTACAGATGGGACGTCATTACCCAAGTCAGGTCAATTTATCAAAGCACAAGCGGGAGATGGACCTCTTTTTTTTTAATTGATGCCCTGCCATAGCCCGGGTCAGTGATCATTGGAAACTTTGTTTTAACTTTAGCACCTTGATTCTTACTTCCCTTAGCATTTGCACGAGCTCCATTGTATTTTGGTGGGATTTGAAAGCTGCGGGCTCCCATTGATTTTGTTCGGCCAGGACAAGAGTGAATGATTTATCACAGGTCCGGTGAGGAAAATATTGTCCTAAAAAATAATTTACTCTTCGGAAATCCGAAAACGAGTTTCGATTTTAAAGTACAATATTACAAAATCGTAATGTGGCCAATAATCAGATAATTTAAACGAAATGTTGGAGAAATCAGCGCCAGTTGTTTTTGGCGGCCCTGGGATGTGAAAAGCTCCGTGGAGTTGATGCTACGGTTGGAACCAGGCCACCTGCGATAGTTAATCAAACTTGGAGAAATCAGGTCTCTCTCCTTGGATTAAACCGGATCGCAGTTCTCATTGTACTGTGCATCCCCTTTTTGCTTATTTGCTTTGTTCTTGCACAATTTCCAACGTACCTATTGACGTGCAGTTGATTTGACTCCCTTACCAAGTTGAAAGTTGACCAAGAGAATATGATACACTTTCTAGACCAGGTTGTAGATCAAGGCAGAGCGTTTCTTATGTGTACGTTGGTGAGTTGATATAGACAGGCGCTGGAATAAATTAACGGACCACTACAACGCTTACATTTGCCAACGGCTCCATTTGAGTTATAAATCTTAATACATTTGACACGAATAGAGGAAGACTGTCATTTACTAATTAATTTAACAATTAACTGAAAGCTATCGTCTGCTGTGAGGGCGAAATTCGGACATGTTTTTAGCCAAGGTTTCACGTTCTAACTACTAGGAGGAATAATTTGTTCCACCACAAACTCCGAATACGCTCCACTTTCCCATTTCCTCGCCACCGCTAACTTCTTCCCACCAGATCCTGAACAATATTAGAAATCTGTTGGCTTCTGATCCGTCTCAGCAGCAGCCGCTCGTAGAAAGAGAAATTACAGAAGCAAAGAGTGCGGAGGGTGAGGAGCGCAGTGAAACAGGAATTAGCATTCAGGTCCCCACTGACTAAGCTTTAAGCACAACCAGCAGTCCATAGTTGCCACCAGTCATTTTCTCCCCCACTGTATTACATACATTTATTCCCTTAACTGTGTGTTAAGACCATCACGATCCTATTGCATTCAATTCTGGTCTGCTTAAAACATATCGGAAGATCCACTCCATTCGCATCTTGAAGGAACAGGAGCAATTGATATGAAAGTGTCTTTGCCTCGTGATGTCTGTTTAGAAGAAGGTTCATAATTTTGTGGGTTGACAAAAATGCTGGAGAAACTCAGCAGGTGAGGCAGCATCTATAGGGCGAAGGAATAGGCGACGTTTCGGGTCGAGACCCTTCTTCAGACAGATAATTATGTGATAGTTTGTCTGAAATATTTGGTGATTTATTGATCTATTACTCAATGGTAAGGATACTGTACATAATCACTTTAATAAGCAAAAAATGTTTAAATATTCCTTTGGAAACTTCCACTTTTCTGCTTCTCCAACAGTTAGACCATGCGCGTCACATCCACTCGTAAGTGTATAGAACACAAGATCTTTTTTTCCGGACTTTCAAGGGGTTCATAAAGACAATTTTGATTCCTAAATACCCAGCTAGATAAATATGGGATTTATTGAGAGGCAAATTGTTTTATTTTAGGGTCTATGTACATTGCTGTAGTTTCAAAGGACATCTTCTTCCACACATTACACAACAGGGATCTCAGTTTAACACTGCGCTGAAATCAGTAATGCGGAAACATGTCCTTGGATAATGCTCCATGGAAAATAAATCTGACCTTGAACGAGAGAGAGAGAGAGAGAGGGGGGGGGGGGGGGGGGGGAGCGGCAGACAGACAAAAAGAAAGAGACCCAGGAACACAGAAAAAAAGCCGAGAGGGTTGTTCAGGCACAGAGAAGGAAAGTCGGAAAGAAATATACGACGTTCTTGTGTTTATCGGAGAAAAGAAGGGGTAAGAGTGATGAAAAGAGTTCAGTGTTTCGCCCGCTCAATCCTCCCGTTTATACAAGAATGGGCGTTTTTTTGCCGGAAGTGATTATGTGTATGTCCTGGCCCGGCAGTGCCCGGCTCCCGCTCACAGGGAGCTGTACACTGAGGCCGGAGCTTGTAACAGGCACCTGACTTGGTTCTGGAAAGCAGTTGTAGTAAACCGTTAACAGGAGCATCCTGAAGGTGTCTCTGTTTGGTGAATTGTCTTTCCAGCCAGCCTTTAGTCTTCTGGACGTGCTTCAGCCCCTTGTGGAGGTTCACTTACTTAGCTGTCCATGACCGAAATGAACATAAAAAATGTGGAAATCAAAGTAACTTATTTGCAAGCCTTGACTTCAAGCCATTGATAACTCCACACCCCTATTTTGGCTGAGTAGATTCAAGTATTTGCCAATCTTTATTCACGAGGACAATCTGTTGGAAGCGTGGGCTGGTTATTTTTATATCCCAGTCTCTCCCCCCACCCCCACCCCCTTCTACCAGGTCCTGTCTTTTTCCTGAGTTTCTCGATCTGTACCCCTGTTTGTTTTTTTTGCTACTGCGACCCTTTTCACCCTTGTACTGGAATCTAGCCCATCACCAGCATCAGGACAAGGGCGAGAATGCTGACTGTGGATGTTCGGGCTCACTCTTCTAAATTAATGCACACGATTGGGCCAAAGACCAGATTACCGCCATGTTGCTGCCAGCAGCCCAGACAAACTCACACGATGCAAAATCTAATAATATTAACAAAACATAACTCACATACAGATATAAAAAAACTATCGACAAGTGACCGGATTTGGTGGATGAGGACGTGTATGGCTAAAATTGCCACCTTAAAGTCGGAAAATAACATTAGTAAAGAGAAATAGGGCAGGAAGAGAGAAATGAAAGGGTAATATGTTTACAGTCCTTAAACATTTTTTTCAAAAGTAAAAGGCAATCAAAAGATTGAAACCTAATAACAATGGACACAATTTTAGCTTCGAATGTGTGTTGCTGCTTCACATTATGTACGCTAATGCTTACACGTGGCATCAGATTCCCATGCTTTTTTGACCCATTTAAATTTAAACTAATTAAATATTTCAATTTCTTTATTCATTAGATATTATCTTAAACCTATCTTCTTTAACTGGACTACCACTGTGTCAGATTTATGGAAGGAGAATATCGCAATCAACAATTACTAAAAGAACAACTAGCAATTGGGGTTAAGGTTCTGATCGATAGTTAAAGCCTACGTGCACAAACACTGCCAGAATCCCAGGTCCGATCCCGACCCAGGGTGCTATCTGTGTAGAGTTTGCATCTGTGACAGCGTGTGTTTCCTTTGCATGCTTCAGTTTCTACACTCATCCCAAAGACGTGCGAAGTTGTAGATTAATTTGCCTCTGTAAATTGCCGGTAGTGGGCAGAGAGTGATAGCGAAACACACACACGTATCAACGGGTGATCGATGGTCAGCGTGTATTGGGAAGGTCTATTTCCACGCTGCATCTCAGGGATATGTCAAGGATAAGAATGAGGGAATAAAAACGTTATTTTCAGTGCGATCCTGGTGTTCTCCCATTCATCCTGGCAACGAGAGCTTATATTTGCAACGTGTTCCATGGCTGGGATCTGAAGGTGTGGGTTTGTGCCGGAAATTCACAATGCATAACGTTATCCTTGTGCCGGAAATTCACAATGCATAACGTTAGTCCACAAGGCAGTACTGTGGTCATTGGTAGAGTGCGATACGTGCTGATTCTTCAGGAAACGTTTTATGTGCCCTCTGATGAATGAAAACATTGGAAACATGTCGTCTTGGTCGAAACCTTTCTTGCAACACAATTAAATTATCTTATAACTTGAGGTTGAGTAGTTAATTGTGATGGTAGTACTTTTTCCTAAGGAAATGTCAATCTGATTTTGCCGCTCTCCTGTATATAAATTATTTCTCATTTGATGTAAAGAATGAAATCCATTTTTAAATTTGCCAATGATTTGCCAGAGGCAGTCCTCCATGCAGTTAACTTGCATAACATGTTTCCTAAAATAACACATTTTATTATTTATTATTTTAATTAAGCCAGTATATAAAATGTGCAAACTAAATCTTAATGTCAGAAAATTTGTCCTGCCGTCTCCTTTACAACTTAAATGTCAAGAATCAGTTGAAGTTTTGAAAAACATAAGGTTTATTTGTGTATACTCCTACCACAAACATTAATGTTATTTTTGACAATTCCCTCCCATGTTTTCACTTTCATCAAAGCCGTGACCAGGCAAAATAGTTTACAGAATCACTTTAAGTAGACAATACCTTATTCACACAAAAAAAGGACGGTGGGAGTGGGTCGGGCAATTTTGCACAAAAAATTGCATCACACCCCTCCGAAATGTTCCGAGCCCTCCGCAGACAAGGATTTGAAGGCTATTAATGTTAGGAACACCGTTCTAATATATATCAGCTAGAACTAGTACATACGCCCATCTGTCCTTTAACATTTTGGTATGTCGACGGGTATAGTGTAACAAGCCTTTTCCTGTCACTGAATGGCTTTCCAACCTATTTTCTATCCTCTTGCGAAAATCTTGTGTCTAGCTCCCGTGTATGGCTTGGTTAATTTAAGTCTCTGCTTTTCACGTCACTCTGTCCGTGTCTTCCCCCTATTTATTACATAAATCTCTCCCTGACCCCTCTTCACAATTACTTTGGTCACTGATGATTGTGTTAGATATGTATAAGCAAAGATTAAAATACCCAACCGACTGAGTCGCAAAGCAAATTTTGTAAAGCAAAATATAGGGGAGCTATAGAAATGTTAAAATAAAATATGTATTAAATCATTATAACATTGAAGTACTGAAATAATCCTATATAATAAAGATACAAATATTGATGTATGATGGCAAAACATGTTAAACTGTGATCATTCCATGTATTTCAGGCAGAATATCACTGTTCTTTATCTGGAAGTGCTTCACTTCAATTATGTGCTATTATTTCAGAATAAAATATATTTTTTAAAGTGATCATTGCATCTGAAGAAGATGCGTCTGAAGAAGGGCCTCGACACGAAATGTCGCTTATCCATTTCCTCCACCGATGCTGGCTGGCCCGCGGTGTTCCTCCAGCACTTGATCATTTTGATCATTGCATTTTGTTGCCCTTTTGTTTAAAGAGTGATAATACCAATGCTAGATCATGATTATCATGTATCATCATGACGGTGACATCAGCACAGCAAACATTAAACAAGGGAGTCTTTAACCCCCTCAAGTGTCCTGTAAGTGGCCACTGTGCAAACGTGGCACTGGACAGAACCCTAGTGAGACCACACCTGGAGTATTGTGTGCAGTTTTGGTCCCCTAATGCAGCGTAGGTTTACAAGGTTAATTCCCGGGATGGCGGGACTGTCGTATGCCGAGAGAATGGAGCAGCTGGGCTTGTACGCTCTGGAGTTTAGAAGGATGAGAGGCTATCTTATTGAAACATATAAGACTGTTAAGGGTTTGGCCACGCTGGAGGCAGGAAACATGTTCCCGATGTTGTGGGAGTCCAGAACCAGGGGCCACAGTTTAAAAATAAGGAGTTAGCCATTTAGAACGGAGACGAGGAAACACTTTTTCTCTCAGAGTCTGTGGAATTCTCTGCCTCAGACGGCTGTGGAGGCCGGTACTCTGGATACTTTCAAGAGAGAGTTAGATAGGGCTCTTAAAAATAGCGGAGAAGGCAGGAACGGGGTACAGATTGGGGATGATCAGCCATGATCATATTGAATGGCGGTGCTGGCTCGAAGGGCCAAATGGCCTACTCCTGCACCTATTGTCTACTGTCTATTGTCTGTTCTTGTAATTTCCTTGTTCGGAAAATTACTGAGCGATAAGTATATTGGAGCAATACATATGGTTTAATATACACATATAGAGACATGCTTAACACATGCCATATATCCCAGTGTATAAACACCCACATACACACGCACACACTTTAACAGACAGTGTCCATTAGTCAAGCGGGTGTGGATGGAATGAGTCTACCACCAATCGACGCCATTTGATTGGGATCTATCCTGCCAGCCCCTCTTCTCATTTGTTTCAATATAGCATAGCATTCACATATATTCTAGGGAATATCGGTCCATTCACACCAATACTCTGCTCATCCACATTTCCTTAAATATTTAGTTTTTTTTTAGTTTTAGAGATACAGCGTGGAATGAGGCTCTTCGGCCCACCGACCGACCAACGATTATCCGCACACCAGTTCCAACCCTACACATTAACAGCGCCAATTAACCTGTAAACCTGCAGCACCGGGGCAACCGGAGAAAACTCACGCAGTCACGGAGCCGTGCAGACAGCACCTGAAGTCAAGATCGAACTCAAGTCTCTGAAACTGTACTGTTACCGTTCCGCCACTGTGCCGACCTAATAGTTCTCTGTTGTATTTTCAATTAGAGGAACGTTTTGCTGCTGCTTATTCAAATAGAACGTGGAATTCTGCACGGAGTATTGGTCAAATGTAGCAGATTAACTGGAACCTCACTCCGGTTTTCCAGCATTGTGTCCTATCTCCGGTAACGCTCTAAAAAATCTCTCTTTTTTAAGGTACTATGAGACTGGGAGTATAAAGCCGGGAGTAATTGGAGGATCCAAACCAAAGGTCGCTACACCGAAAGTGGTGGATAAAATCGCCGACTACAAGCGTCAAAACCCCACCATGTTTGCCTGGGAGATCCGAGATAGACTGTTGGCGGAACGAGTGTGTGACAATGAATCGGTGCCCAGTGTCAGTTCCATCAACAGGTACCACACATAGGCAGTGAACTTTACAACATTAACTAATAAATCACCCTTAACCCGCAGATTGCGGCGGTTTCAGGCAGGTTTAAAATTTTACAAAATATATTTGGAGAAGATCAATCTATAGATTAAAAATCTCCTCTGAAAATAATACTGTATTTAGTTTCCATCATCTCCGTTCCGGAGCTAGAAAGAGCTAGAATCCTAACCACGGGACAGATCTTCCTCGGGTTGTGACCCTTTCTTTGCTCGGTTTCCCACCTATTTTTATCTTGTTTTTAATGTATTTTTTTTTACCTATCAGAAACACTCTCTCAGCCCCGAAAGCTGTTATGCCTTTGTTCTGCTACATTTATCAGCTTTCTTTAATTTGATTGCTTGTGATGTACAATATATCAAGGTCATTATTTCTTACTTTCATTCCTACCTTGCATTATGGGGCTCATAAAATGTAGTTCTTTTAATTATTCTATGATATAGGTTTCTTGGTATCTTTCACGACATTTCCCCACCACTGGTAGGAGGTGTTAAGTAGTCCCTTCACCTCCTGCCCCACCACCACCCAGGTACCTAAACAGCATTTCCAAGTGAGGCAGAGGTTTGCCTGCACCTCTTCCAACCTGGCAATAATCGAGTTTGGTATTCTAAAAAAACGCAAGGAATCATGGGATTTGTCAAATGCCACTCACGATCAGCTGTGCTGTGCATGGATACAGACCTGCTTTTCATTCGTAGACAGAATCAAGCCTGGGTCTCCAACACTGCAAACGCTGTTGAATTGCTACTGGATTGTCCCCGTCCCCGTCCCTGTCCGTGGATGACCGGAGATGTCCAGGGTGACCCTGGACTGACAGGAAACCGGCCCAGAGCAATGGTGGCCCAGGCTTACGGCCCGCATGGAGAAGAAGCGCTAACACCAGCTCAACTCTGCCTGTCCCGCCGGGTTAACTTACAGTCCTGGACTAACGGGACACCAGTCTGGAGCAATGGCGGCCCAGGCTTACAGCCAGCATGGAGAAGAAGCTTTAACTACAGCTCAACTCTGCCTGTCCCGCCGGGTTAACTGACAGCCCTGGACTGACGGGACACGAGCCCGGAGCAGTGGAGTTCACGTTGGAGTTAGCGCTGGCTGTAAGCCTGGGCCGCCATTGCTCCGGACCGGTGTCCCGTCAGTCCACGGTCACCCCGGACATCTCCGGCTGACCCCGGACAGGGATGGGACACTTGGGAGGGGACGGAGACAGTCCAGTAGCAATTCAACACGTTTGCAGTGCCGGAGAACCGGGTTCGATCCTGTCTACGGATGAAATGCAAGTCTGTTTCCATGCAGCAGCACAGCTGCTGAGAATGTTTATCGCGCGTGATCTATGACCTGGGCATGCGCAGTCGGTATACTGAACTCGCTTATTGCATTACATGCTCACTAGGTGACCACCTCTATACTGGAGAAGCCAAGCATTAACTAAGTGGTGCTTTTGCAGTTTACACCCTGCATCCTTTCCATAATAATCATCTCAAGCTGCCAGTTGCACATAATTTCACTTCTATTTCCCACTTCCACACCAAATCTGTCTGTTCTTGGACTTCTTCATTGCTAAGGTGAAGCTAACTTGGAGGAACCGCATCACATGTTCAACTTGGGTACCAATGGTACAAATGTTGAATTTTCAAATTTAGGTAACTCACACCCACTGTGTTTGTTATTCCTCCCCACATACTCACATTTGTCACTCCCACTCCCCCACCAAGTTCCATTGACCGATTATTACAGCTTATCTGATTCTCAACTCCCTTGTACATCTGTATACTGGCAATCTTTTCTCTTCCCTCACAGATCTGCTACAGGGTCACAATCCAAAAAACATCTCATGCACTTTTTGCTGCGACAGATGCTGCTAGGCCTGTTGAGTTCTTCCAGTGTTCTATGTTTTGTTCCACATTCTAGCACTTACTGTCCCTTCTGTCTTCTAACTCCTTGTTCCCATCTGCAGCATTGGCTCTAGGCATTGATTGTCCTTAATCACACTTACGGCCAAATCATCCACCAGGATTTCAGAAGGCACACTTACTTTTCTTGCTCAACAGAACCCAGGACTGGTTTTCATTCTTTCTCATCAATTGCTCTCTATTCAAGGTGGACTGCATTTTTCTAGTGATTCAAACACTGCTCCAAAAGCTTCTACCTGGCAGTCCTAAACAGAATGTGACCATCCACTCATTATTTCCCATAAGCCTTTCTCTATTTTATGCATACAACTATGGCCAGTTCCTCTTTAGCTTTTTCCTGTGATGTAAAAAACCATCGTGATACCCTTTAGACTGCATTCATTTTCACCCTGGTGAAAGTAAAGATAAATATCACACTTTATTTCTTCAACTGATTGCTTTGGTTTCTAAAAATAATAAAATGGTTGCATTTGTCATAATTCTTTCCTCTTATACGTATCACTTTCATAATCCTAATTTGGAATTATTAATTTTTATTTCAAATCTTCTGTTCCTTTCCCATTCTTCTTTGCTTCGTATTTTTTTTCCTTTAAGGTCTTTCTTGAAAGTCACCCCTTTAACCGTCCATCCTATAGCTCAATATGGTGCTTTAAGGTTTTTTTTTGTTTGATTATACACCGCAAAGCATCGGAGTATTTTTGTTTATGTTCAAGATGTGATATAAGTGGAAATTGATGTTTGAGTTGAATTGTACATTGGAGCCAGGTTTACAGGAGGAATAATCTGCAGAGGAAAAACAATATGTATTTATACTGCACCCTTGACAGAGACCTCAGAGCAACATAGGTAGAGAAATCTTGGCAACCACCCTCAATTTCTACAATGGTACATTGAATAACTTCTTCTCTTACCCAGACAAGTGAAAACAAATATAACATCTCCCTTGTTTACCCTCACTAATTGAGATGAAAGGATTAAAGCTGCTCTAAGCACAATGTCTTCCTGTTTTACCTATCTAAGATAACAGGCAATACAATCTAGGCTTTTTCTTTCATTAAAAAATGATTTGTTCCAATGTGAAGACATCTTAATGCAATGAAAAGTTATGAAAAACTTAATGCTTGAAATGCACTTGTTTGTTCATTTTAATAACCTAGAGAATAACAGAGAAATGAAAAAAATATTGAATCTAGAAGAAATTTTAGATCAGTTAAATGTTATTTATAAAAGTGTTAAGGTAGGTACAAACAGACATGGTACAATTGAATGTAAATGCCAAACCTAATTCGCCACGTAGGCAGGAATAGTTTAACCACAGTAACATATTCCTGTGACAGAGCTGGCTATGAATGAACTTTCATAAATAGAATGAGATCAATATTTATTTAGCAGCATTAATAAGCCATTCTTTGTGATGTGCTTATTATAAAAGGCGTCTGCGCATCAAATTGTAATAAACCTTTTATTATTGCAGAAAAGTAAAATCTAATTACATCTGTTTTTAAAAGGCAAACATATACTGTGTATTTTTGAAGTCCTGGGTTTACAATAGAGAGTTTCCCAAACCCCAGTAAAATGTTAGACTTGATTTTTTAAATAATATTTAATAATTTTCTATGTTCTAGACCTCACTAGTAGGTGATAAATGGTAGGGAATTACATGGTAAATGGTAGGGAATTGAGGAATGCTGTGGAACAGAGGGATCTAGGAATAACTGTGCATAGTTCCCTGAAGGTGGAATCGCATGTAGATAGGGTGGTAAAGAAAGCCTTTGGTGTGCTGGCCTTTATAAATCAGAGCATTGAATATAGGAGTAGGGAAGTAATGTTAAAATTGTACAAGGCATTGGTAAGACCAATTCTGGAGTATGGTGTACAATTTTGGTCGCCTAGTTATAGGAAGGATGTCAACAAAATAGAGAGAGTACAGAGGAGATTTACTAGAATGTTGCCAGGGTTCCAGCAACTATGTTACAGAGAAAGGTTGAACAAGTTAGGTCTTTATTCTTTGGAGCGCAGAAGGTTAAGGGGGGACTTGATTGAGGTCTTTAAAATGATGAAAGGGATAGACAGAGTTGACGTGGATACGTTTTTCCCATTGAGGGTAGGGAAGATTCAAACAAGAGGGCATGACATGAGAATTAAGGGACAGAGGTTTTGGGGTAACGTGAGGGGGAACTTCTTTACTCAGAGGGTGGTGGCTGTGTGGAATCAGCTTCCAGCAGAAGTGGTAATTCCGTGCTGTAATTGTTATATGGTTATATGGTTATATGATAATTTATTGTCATTCTCTAATTTCCTTTGAGAAAGTGATGATGAGCTTCTTTCCTGTGTGGTGAAGGACCAACATGATATTGAGATGGAGTTTCAGGATTTAGACCCAGCAGCATCAAAGGATGAACAATAGATTCCAAATCAGTTCAAAAGCCACATGAACAGAATTAGGGCATTCAGCCCAATGAGTCTAATCCACCATTCAATCATGCCTGATCTCTCTTTCCCTTTCAACCCCACTCTCTTGCCATTTCCCCATAACTTTTGACATCATAACTAATCAAGAATTCATCATCTCCGTTTTAAAAATACCCAATGACTTGGCCTCCACAACCATCTGTGGTAATGATTTCCACAGATTCACCACCCTCTGACTTAAGAAATTCCTCCTCATCACCTTTTATTCTGAGGCTGTGCCCATTGGTCCTACACCCTCCCACTAGTGGAAACATGCTCTCTACCAGAGACTCCAACCCCAAGCACCTTCTGATCTGGAGATTCTCCCGCCTGGATCCCCTAGGAAACTGGAGACTCCAATCACGAGCGCGAAGTCCCTTGCGCCCGGGGTCCGGGGGGGGGGGGGGGGGGGGTGTGGTGGTACATGCATTAAAACGTTCCACTTTTCAAAACGGTAATTGGGCGGGAGAAAGATCATTTTAAGCGGGAGAAAATATATCTTAAGTGGGAGACACAAAGCCAGGGCGGGAGAAATTAAATCCCAAGCGGGAGAGCGGGAGATTTTACGAAAATGGCTTTTCGGCGGGAGATCTCCCGCCGAAAGCGGGAGAGTTGGAGTCACTGTCTCTACATCCACTCTATCTGGGCCTTTCACTATTCGGTAAGTTACATGAGGTCTCCCCATATCCTTCTAAACTGCAGCGAGTACAGGCCCAGTACCGTCAAACGCTCATCATACGTTAACCCAAACATCCCTGGGATCATTCTCGTAAACCTTCTCTGGCCCTCTCCAAAGCCAGAACATCATTCCTCAGCGCTGGGGCCTAAAACTGCACATAATACTCCAAATGTGTAATAAAGCCTCAGAATTACATCTCTGTTTTTATAGTCTAGTCCTCTCGAAATAACGGCTATCATTGCATTTGCCTTCCCTAATGCTGATTCAATTTACAAATTAACCTTTTGGGAATCCTGCACCAGCACTCCAAAGTACCTTTGCACCTCCAATCTAAGTGTCTGATCAGGATGTTGTGTGATTTGGAGGGGAACTGCAGTTAGAGGTACACCCATGCTGCTGTCACCTTTATCCTTCTCAGAATTGGAGGCTGCCAATTTGGGAGTTGCTGTGGGAAGACCTTTGTCAAGTAGCTGCAATTTTAGATAAGGACAATGTACCACAGAGATCAATGCCTCAGTGATAAATCACTCACTATTTGGATGTAATTTTGCATAAGCATCCTTTTCTCAAAAATCTCACAAGAAATAATGGCACTGTGTGTTAGGACTTTGGATCAGTGGCAGTTCAGTTCCCACTGAAGCATTTTATTGGCTTCTGAACCCCTCATTCCAATTTTTGGGCACAAAAGAAGGCTTTATGGGGTCTCGTGGATGTTCCATAATTCAATTATTTAATTAGACAAAGACTGAATTCATCTTGGCCTAAATCCCACTAATGCTTGATCCTCTAAGGTTTAAAAATCTAACAAAATTCTCGATTCCTTCGCTAGAGGAATCATTCTCCTCATATCTGCACTTCAGAAATGTGCTTCTTTCAATAAGATCACCTCTCATTGTTCTAAATCTCAGAGAGTGAGCCCAAGCTAATATCTCTCCTCTTTCACTGGGACCAATATAGTGAACATTGTCTGCTCGGACTCTATGCCTAGCACAGTTTTCCTTTTGCAGTGTACCAGCTGACACATGAGTAAATGCTGTCCGTCAGAAGCAAAATCTCCTACCTATGAACAACATCTTCCTTGTAATTGCAATTGTATTCATGGAGTAATAGGCAATGCATCCACAACCTTTACAGTCATTTAGAATCCCAGGATTCAGGCGATCATTTCACCCGTATTTGTCAGTCATTAGACGTATTGGTTTGCCTAATACACCTTCTCTGGTGATGATGATGCTTTACTTTATTGCCTTCCTTTTGCTCCTGATCATTTTTTGTGGTTTTTTTCCATCACTTTTCCTGTAAACAGATCCAAATTATATATTTGTATTTATATATAATTTACATTTTTTTCTGCTATTTCCCCATGGTCATTAATTCACCCATCCCATTATTTAAGGGATAAATGATTCCTTTTGCTAGTTGCTTTCTTTTAAAAAATCTTGCAATTGTAAAAAAATTGTTTAATTTTTGTTGCTCGTTGATATTTCACTCTCTATATCTTTATAACATTTTAAATTGACTTTTGCTAGTTTCTTCTAAATTCTCCCATTTATCTGCCTTACAAGGATTTCCCACATTTTAAGCAACATAATCTCAGCTGACATTTCAGTGCAATAAATGAAATAAGAAAAGATAAACAGCCTCTTTTGGAATGAACCTAAAAGATCCATGGGACATTTTATGGTTTCAATGGTTATCTGGCCAAGTTTCATACTGCAATACTCAAGGAAACAATTATCTGGTCATTCATTCCATTTCCTGCTTGTGAACTGCGGAAGAATACAAAATGGTTGCGTTTGTGTACATTAGAATAGTGACTACATTTGAAAAATACTTCATTCATTTTGAAGCATTTTATTCATCATGAAGATATGAAGGATTTTTTTTCATCATATCTTCATGGTAAATGAACCCTCACGCATCCTCAACAGCCCAGCTCAATATTACTTACCGTAGGTTTGGAGCCAAAGATTGGATGGCTCCATTTGTCTTGGTTGTCACATGATTTGGAGTAAAAACACTTTAAAAAATGTTCTTCTTATTCAGGATTATTCGAACAAAGGTGCAGCAGCCTCCAAATCAGCAATCACCAGTTTTATCCCATACTATCGGTAAGAATCATTGCAAAACTGTTGTTTCACTTTTGTCAGACATATATTGCTCTAAATTTCAACGACCTGGCATTTAATCTGATGATGAACTGCATCAGAGGAAGAGTAGAAATTAATTCTTGCTCACTCTGTCAGTCCCTTTCTGTACTGTTATTTGTGATTTTCTAAACTGTAGCCCCCAGCTACTACCCATATGTTGGTCATTTTTCATTATAGCTCCTTATCTGATTGGGGTTTGTGGGAAAGTGCCCATTTTTTACATGAGAGTTGGGTGGCTCTTAAGGGTTTGAAGTTTTTCCGGTAAAACTGTGAGCAGACCTGTAGACCTTTTGAAACCTCAAGAATGCATTGGTTGTCATGTCACAGTTTGTTCTCTTTGTTCAATCGGATGCATAATATTCTGAATATAATTGATTCTTAGCGAACTGATTTAGTTTAATTTGATTTTCTCCAATGTTTGTATGACTAAGTATTATATTTGATCCAACATAAAAATGATTTTACCCCTCACTTAAAATGTCACTTTGATTTCTTTCTAGAACTGATAACTTTAAATCTGGTCAAATATCTAAGGGCCACATCTTTTAATTTATTTACTGAACAAAGAGAGCATGAACTAATTTGGTTAACCTCATCTCTTACTCCTGGGCATGCTTTGCTTTTTATATGAATATACATCAGGCCATTATTATATTCATTCTTGAACAGTTTATATCTGAGCTCAAACAGGACAGAAGATTAACCTCTAATTAGTTACCACTCATCTGGGCAATAACTGTAATGTAATCTGATTGTTATTACTGTTGGGTTTCTCTGTCTTACAATGAAAATGCATCAACTTCTCCACCACCTTGGTGTTCCTTAGCAACTTATAGTTTAAATGCAATTCACCGATATAACTTGGGTTCTGAAGTCTGACGATTATTTCGATAAAAAGATTTCACATTGTAATACAAAATTGAAATCCAAAATTTAAAGTGGCAATAGAATGGCCATAGAATGTGATGTAATTAAAGTAATACATCCATAAAGGAAACTATATTACATTTTCTGCATCATTAAGCACAAAGGAGTTATGAAAGTTTTATTCTTTTATTTTAATTCCCTTTTCTCACTTTCCCATTCAGTGTTGATTGTGCCTTTGCAATTTGCAGTGTGTGCTTTAAGTTTCCACCAAAATTGAACTTTTTTTTAATTGACCTTTATTTTAAGCATAACCCTCAGTGCTTGTGTAAGTTTATGATCCACAGTACAGATGAGCAGTTGAAAGGCATACTCTAGCTGACCTGCTAATGTGTGGAGTTTGGCCATTATTTGCATCTGAGTTATAATAATGCGTCAAAATTCATAGCTCCATTAGCAAGGGTGTATGAAAGCTCATTCTTTCTTGCCCTGTTTGTATGCCTCGTTCTTGCAGTGGACCATGCTGAGGTGCAGTCCCATGGGTAGTTGTATTCCCTGTCCCATTTTTTTATGTAATCTCAGATACCAGGCCGCAGAAGACAATTTGTGTACATGTATGTTATTGACTTGGGGTAAACTAGTAAGTGTATTTTATTATTATCAATAGTTTCTCAAGAACTCAATGGACCAATTTCCTTATGGTTCTCAGGGGTTTAGTGGGCTAATAGCAAACTACTTCTTTTGAGTTTGATGAACTTGTATCCACAGGATTCTAAAAAAATCAGTCAATCAATTAACACTGACTTGTGGTGAGTTCAACCAAAATCCATAGACTTCCAATTAGGCAAATAGCCACAGGTTTCTAATACTTCCAATTGACTTTGCTGGGATTGTGTTCAATCGGGTGAAACAATAGAATGTAAATATGACCGAAGGGATCATACAGAGATGTGGGGACAGAAGTCAAATAGTTACAGACTTTGGTACCAAAATATATGTATCGAGACTGTAGAAATACTTTGATGATTTTTTGACCAGATATGTTATAATGGGTGGTGTGTTTATGCTGTAATTGAGGGGAGAACACATGCTCTAAAATGCATGAAGTAGCGAACCAGCCATGTGCTAGGAATCATTCTTGACTTTGGCTTTAAGCCTGGAAAATACACATTGTTTCTTATTGAAAATTTAGTGTGTAAAGAAGAGTAGATATTTTACCAACTTTCAAATTTCATAATATGACTGCATATTTCAATGTACTTGGCTGACTATATTCCTGTACTGTGAATCAACAATAAAAAAAGATTGGAATTGAAATTATCTATAAGGCTACAGTCAGTTACTTATTTTCTCCCCTAATGTTGAATATTCACAGTCCTAGTCAGGAATTAATTATGATCATGCCAAGTGTGGCAAATTGATTGGTATGATCCCTGTCCTTGAAACTCAACCCTTGTTGGGAAGTCGGCAAAGATGGATCCCGTCTGAAGAAACGTCATCCATTCTTTCTCTCCAGAGATGATGTCTGTCCCGCTGAGTAACTCCAGCATTTTGTGTCTACCTTCGATTTAAACCAGCATCTGCAGTTCTTTCCTACACAAGACAGATCCAGACTGAGTTCCACAAAAGAAAGGTGTGGGGAACTAAGATTTAGTTTACAATGTCTCCAAATGAACTAATCGTATTTATCATTGACATCCATAGCACCAAGCACTGTGCCCGTGACTCCTGTTCCTTCCGCTGTCAATGATTCTGCGGGATCTTCCTATTCCATCAGTGGAATTCTGGGAATCACACCATCTAATAATGAGAATAACAAGAGGAAACGCAATGATGGTAAGTGCTAACGTATTGGATTAAAAGAAAATCCACTTTCAGGGAATCAAGAAGCATGTTATAATAATCAATGAGGGAAATGCAGGCATTTTGGTGTGGCACAATGGCGCACCAACTTGAGTTGCTGCCTCAATGCTCCATGTTCAAAGCTGACCCTTGGTACATCTGCTCGTTCGTGTGATTGTGTGGATTTCTTCTGATATTCTGGTTGCTTGCATATCCCAAAGATATGCTAATTAGCAGGTTAATTGGTCACTGTTTATTATCCCGAGTGTGATGTGCGGTAGAATCTGTGGGGAGTTGATAAGCATTTTGTAAGAATAAAAATGGGATTAATGTAGGATCAGTGTTAATGTGCATAGAAAGGAACTGCAGATGCTGGTATGTAAATAGCGTGAATGTATGTTTGATATTTGGTGTTGTCTCATTTGGCTGAAGGGCCCCTTTTCATACTGTGGGTCTCTTTGACTTTTCTTCGGGTATAAGTTCTATTATATCAATTAATCAAAACTCATTGGACTAACATCTGTGCAGATGATGTTGATATTGTGAAACTATAATTAAGTGAAGATAAATATTCAAATTTCTTATAATTTATAAACAAAAACCCAAACTTCAGTCCATAGTCAAAAGACTTGGTCACAGAAGACATAAAGTAGTAATGGGTGTTGTTCTGCCTGAAGGTCTGTAACCAGAGTGGTTCTACAAGGATCCTTGGTGATCAGCTCCATCTTCCTAATTATTTATCACGCCTGGGTCCACCTATCACTTATGATCCCCACCTCATCTCCCCCTTTCACATTGTACATCTATCTACCCTCGAGGCTATCTACCCTCGACACTCCTAGTCCTGATAAAGAATCTCAACTCGGAACAGTGACCATTCTTTTGCCTCCACAGATGTTGCTTGATCCACTGAGTTATTTTTATCAGTTTGTTTTTTGTTCCAAGTTCTACTTTCTGTATTCCCCTTTAGCTCTAGATACCGAGCTGCTGTCTGGATTAAATGGTATTAGTTGTATGGAAAGGTTGAACAAACTTCCATGTTTTCGTTGAAGCCCTGGAGGCTGAGGGATGATCTGATAGTAGTATATATGAATATTGGAGGCATAGGTAGATAGATAGTTGGAATATCTTCCCCAAGGTGGAAATGTCAAATACTATATAGCATAGGTTTAAGGTGAGAGAACGAGCGTAACAAGGCATTTTTTTTTAGCACAGTGTGGTAGGTGCATCGAATATTCTGCCAGGGAAGGCTGTAGAAGTAGATGCACAGCATTATTTAAGAGGCATTTAGATATTTGGTCAGGGAAGAGAGGGGTACGGATCCTGTGCAGAGAGATGGGATTAGTTTATATTCACATTATGGTGCATGATGGGCCTGTTCCTGTGTTGTACTATTCTAGATTCTTACAGATTGTCTAAAAGTTGGACAGGACTAACTCAAATTGGTGGCATTGTTTTGGAGTGCCTTTTGAACAAACTGGCATTCCAGCATGCGTGCATTTATGTGGCCAATGACTTTCATTACTCTCACAAGATTGAATATGCATTTATCAATGAGAAGATACCCTGTCTCCTCTCCCTGCAAAAGCCATACTGCAACAGTCCTATGTATAAGGATTCTCCTGGCCGCAGTTCTTACAATTCCACAGGTGTAAAGTGTTTCTGGACTTGTTTCAAGTTGCAAAACTCTGTGGATATGTGGAAAGCAGTGAAGGATACTACTGACTGCACTAATCAGTTGCTCCCAAATATTGATACAGTAGTAGGCATTTGCCATGCAATTAGGAGAATGAGTGGCATAGATTTCTTCTTTTCATGTCCATCTTGTTACAAATGTTGAACTCGCTGTCATCGTCCATCCTGAAAAGGATGCACGCTTCTGACGACAATCAGTGGAAGCCGTCACTTGTCGCAATAGATGATGGTGGTAGCAGAATTAGCTCAGGATACTCCTAGTTTCCAGCCCCGTGACGTGGACGCTTCTGCTATGGGGCATGGATAGCTGGACAAGATGCCGGAATTAGGGAGAACGTGGTGGTGGAATTGAGTATTGGTTTCCAAGGTTTCAGATCAGCCGTGCATAACTGCCTTCATCCTGATGTATGTGTTGGGTTTGAGAGCGGAGTGGAGGCAAAATATGGACTCATCTGAATCTCAGCAAGGTTCAATATATATATATATATATAGGTTTTTGCAATTACATGCAATGCCTGCAAAGGGATGCCAGAAATCCCAGTAAAAAATCATCTAGGTGTTAAATGGGAGAGAGGTGTCGGTGGGGGATTTATGTATATGTTCTGGATGCCTTTTGGAGCGGGGGTTGTTTTCCTGTATATCTGCCCCTCTGTATATATATACTCTGGCTTTTCTGTACCCTGTTCCTGACCTAGTACTAGTCCCTGGCCTATATATATAGGGCTTTTTGTTATATTTTTACCTGTTTCCTTATTGTTACATATATGATGATGGTGGTATAGCTCAGGATATATATATATATATATAGCTGGACAAATCTATTAGGTTTACATAAATATATATAGAAATATTAGTTTTACTGGGATTTCTGGCATCCCTTTGCAGGCATTGCATGTCAACTGCTATTGTGAAAGTGAATGGGATTTCTCTTGCTCTCAAACTGTTGTGCATCCACTGGCCAGTTTCATGACAGCAGTCATGGTCAGTGCGTGACAATTTATTATGTCAACTACATTTAATCCACCTTGGCACGGCAAAAGTAGGCAGCAGAACAAAAGTCAACATTGGCCTTAATCAACTTTGCTAGCAGGAAAGGAAAGCCTTAATATCACTGAGCAGCGGTGGAGAAGGGTGGGGGGCAAGAGGAGGAGGAATTAAATAGACGGAGGCAACTAGGATATCGCCCTTCTGTTGAGCAGTGCTTGAAGAAATTATCTGAATGCAATATGAACACATCCCAATCCGCCATTTACCACCTCCCAGTCCTGACCTTTCTCCCTGGCAATTATTTACCCCACGACTCATTGTTAATGTGCGCTAATTACAAATAATTTTCTACAAAAGTCTTAAATTTAATTTCCTCACCATGAGTTCCCTACTTAAACTGCGATATTGAGGACATCGCGGAACGGGCGACATCGGGCGTTGCCTGCAGTATCGGGAGTCGCTTGCAATATCAGGCGCCTCCTGCAATGGGTCGCATGGTCCGGCTTGCTGATCTCGCATTGCTGCCCGAATGGGTCTCCGGCCGACCTCTATCCCACTCCTGGGTCTGTGCGTCACTTACCCGCTCCCAAGCTCTCTGCCCCCACTCATCATTTGTCCTATTCTCACCGTCTCTACCGCATTCTTTACTGACTTTTGTAAATTCTAGAAATTAATAGAAGTCAGATCTGACTTTCCCGCAACTTTATCTGCCTTGTGCACAACACTGACAGCACTTTTTAAAGCTTTATTCCACACGTTAGATATCCAACCACTTTACATTTTCTTGATTACTCATCGCCAATTACTTGGTTTAGTGATAGCACAACAAGCTGGAGTAAGTCAGCAGGGCAGGCAGCATCTCTGGAGAGAAGGAATGGGTGACGTTTTGGTTCAAAACCGTTCTTCAGATTGGTTAGAGATAAGGGAAACAAGAGATATAGATGGTGACTGGTCTCTCTGTGAACACTCTACTCCACCTGGCGGAGCTGGTCCTCACCCCTCAACAACTTCTCCTTTGACTCCTCTCACTTTCTCCAAGGCCGAGGCGTAGCTATGGCAACCTGCATGGACCCTAGCTCTGCCTGCCTCTTTGTTGGATACGCTGAGCAATCCCTGTTCCAGGCGTACACTGGCCCATCCCCGAACTGCATCACCATTACATTGATGACCACATCGGTGCTACCTCCTGCACCCATGCAGAACTCATGGACTTCATCAACTTCACCACCAATTTTCATCCTGCACTCAAATTTTCTTGGACCATCTCCGACTCCTCCCTCCTTTCTTGATCTCACGGTCTCCATCATGAGAAATAGACTATTGATTGACGTCTATTACAAACCCACTGACTCCCACAACTATCTCAGCTACACTTCTTCCCACCCTGCTTCCTGCAAAGACTCTATCCCCTACTCCCAATTCCTCCGTCTATGCCGCATCTGCGCCCAAGATGTGGTGTTCCATACTAGATAATCCGAGATGTCTTCATTCTTTAGAGTATGGGGGTTCCCCTCTCCCATCATATATGAGGCCCTCACTAATGTCTCCTCAGTACCCCGCAGCTCTGCTCATGCTCCCCCTCCTCCTAGTTGCAACAGAGACAGAATCCCCCTAGTCCTTATCTTCCACCCCATCAGCCATCGCATATAACACATAATCCTCCAAAATTTCCGCCAGCTCCAACGGGATCACACCACTAGCCACATTTTCCCATCTCCACCCCTTTCCGCCTTCCGCAGTTCCCTCCACAACTCCCTGTGTAACTCATCCCTTCTAACCCAAACCACCCCCTTCCCGGGTACCTTCCCCTGCAACCGCAGAAGATGCAACACCTGATGCTATACCTCCTCCCACAACATCTACGCTCAGCCCTCATGAACCAACCTGATCTCCCGGTTGCCGGACACTTTAATTCTCCTTCCCATTCCCACACAGACCTTTCTGTCCTCGGTCTCCTCCATTGTCAGTGAGGCTAAATGCAAATTGAAGGAACAGCATTTCATATTTCGCTTCGGTAACTTACAGCCCAGTGGTATGAATATTGATTTCTTTCACTTCAGGTAGCCCCGGCATTCCCTCTCTCTCTATCCCTCCCCCACCCAAGTCACACTAGCTTCTCATTTTCACACTACAAACAGCTTACAATGTTTCCTTTATCATCGTTACTTTTTTGCATATCTTTCATTCATTGTTCTTTATCTCTCCACATCACTGTCCATATCTCTCGTTTCCCTTATCCCTAACCAGTCTGAAGAAGGGTCTCGACCCGAAACGTCACCCATTTCTTCTCTCCAGAGATGCTGCCATCCCGCTGAGTTACTCCAGCCTTTGTGTGTATCTTCGGTTTAAATCAGCATGTGCATTTCCTTCTTACACACTTGGTTTAGTAAACCTGGTGATATTTCTGATGATTGGTTGTCTATTGGACCAAGAATGAAATCTGAATTTTCTAGATATATTGCTTTTTTAATTTATTTTGTTTTACTGTTGAAATGCAAAAACAACTTTCCTCATCTTCCGCCTTCATTTATTGGCAGTTTGTGCTCTGTATGAGATTTCGTAGCCCGTGAAGTCCACTAAGTATTTTGTCATTATCGAGGTGTATGTCTGGGCACATTCGTTGTGACACTGTTTGCATTACCTGCAAATAGAAAAACTGCTGTAGAGCAGGAGTTAATCGGGTGACAGCAATCGCAGGATGGAGACCTGGAGCCGTGAGCCACGTTATTGAAATGTTAAAAAAGGAGGGTGGGAAGATGAAATACGGTTCAATTCTTACCAAAATGGTTATCATTTTATGGTGCACTTGTTGTTTGTGATATTTTCTTTCTTGCAACCTTTATATATTTCTACGTCACGGGCCTTATTTGGCCATTGTGTTGAGCGGTGTGTGCAGCCAATGCAGATCTTAATGATGATGTAAGAAATTGCAGATGCTGAAATCTTGGAGTTACACAAGTAACTAACTCAACGAGTCAGGCAGCGTCTCCAGAGGGAATAAACAGGTGATGTTTCGGGTTCGGAATTCTTCATCACACTAAGTCTGATGAAACATCGCCTGTCCATTCCCTCCACAGATGCTGCCTGACCCGCTGAGATATTCTAGCACTTTGTGTTTCGATATCGTAATGATTGGCGTTGTACTATTTGAAATGTAATATATGATTACTCCAAAATAACCCCTCACTTAAGTATTTCAGGTAAAGGCTGTTTGTCTATTGAATATTTTTTTATATGTCATTGTGCTGGATAATCCAAATAAGGTGTATTGTTCCATTCAATCTGTAAGAAAGTCTTGTACACATTTTTTTTCTAGCATTCGAACTACAGCCCTCATGTCTCCCAATAAAGTCACCTACCATTAGGTAACGAAAATAGATTGCATACCTAATTGTGAAATATCTTAAACACATTTTTAATAAACATTCAATTTCACAGTGACAATGTAAAAGTTTAATTTTGCTTAAATTGAATGGAAGGGGTCTCGGAAACTTGAATAATATCTCATACACATGCTGTTGCTGTTTTGGTCAAGAACTTAGTTTAGTTTTTTTCTGTTTTCACCATTTAATACCATTCCAAATAACTTTGAGGAGTTTCTTTTACCATGAACCACATCATTATCTATATTCAAAAGCAGAGAGGATTTAAAGTTCCATTCATAACCTCAGGTGGTTCAAAACAATTTGACATCTATTAAATTCATTTCAAAATGTAGGTAATATTGTTATGCAATAAATAGTGTGTAATCAACTTGGATCGTCAAATAGTAATTTGATGACCAAATGCTATTTTAAAATAATTTGTTTGAGGGATGCATAGTGCCAGAATACAAGGGATAATAACCCTAACTTTCTTTAGATTGCAGCCATTTATCCACATCAAGTCACTGGATTGGGACAAAGCCACAAGCTAATATTCAGAGATGAATACACTACTATTAGGAACTGTAGGCTTCTTTCCAAATGACACACATTGTCCTGATTTGCAAATTTATCACTGTTCTTTCATCATTGCTGGGTTTTAAACCTGAATTTCTCCATCCAACATTCATCATCACCATAAAGATTGAAGCCATTCAAGAAGATTAACCCTCTTCCAATAACCCATACATCCTGAAAATAAATTAAGCTATGGCTGATGCACTTGGCCTCCAAAACCCATAACAAAGGTGATTTAAGAGCAGTGAATTTGCAGAAAAGAAGTTTACTGCTTATGAAGTTTGGCAATTATCTAACGTTATCTCTGTCAGACTAGTATGTGTTTAATCATTGTTGGTTAGGTCAGGAATTCTAACTAGAGAAGTATAAAAATAATGGCTATGGGTATTTTCTTGCAGAACTCTCCTCCCTCCCCCCCACCACCACCAATTATCTCCAATTTTCTTATCTGCAAGTCATTGAGTATTGGTGAGAAAGGTTTTTTGGGTGGGGTTGGGATTAGTGGGGTTGGGTTGGGATTAGTGGGGTGGGAGAATGGGGGAAATGTGGAATAGGTAATTGGGTCCTGACCCAAAACGTTGCCTATCCATTCCTTCTACAGATGCTGGCTGACCTGCTGAGATACTTCAGCACTTTGTGTCTTGCACAAGTAATCCAACAGTTACTTTTCACTCATTGCATTTCCCTGAAGTTGCCATTCTTCGCCAAGAATGAACCTAGAAAGTGAGTGATTCTGTCCATCGCTGGTGTGTGGTATTTGTAGTGAAGTTCACTAACAAATGGACATGAGTGGGTGTCGTCTCCCCCCTCCCCCTCCCCCATCCCCCCTCCCCCCCACCCCTTTCACATCCCACCTCCCACATCCCCTTGAGCTTCAAGGTCAGGAGAAGCACAATATCCCATTTTGGCTAAGTGCAGCTAATCTAGTTCCAATGAGAAATGACAGGAGCTATAGAGGAGGGTGGCTACCCATTAAACCCCTCCCTGAGTAAAAATTTGCACAGTCATGGGACACGAGAGAGTGTCATCACCTTCAGGGAGGGCAGGAGAGAGATCCAGTCCCTTCAGAAATAGCGCAAGAAAGGGTCAGGACCTTCAGGGAGAGAGGAGAAGGTCCAGGACTTTCAGGGAGAGTGGAGAGGGGTCTGGGACTTCCAGGAGAGTGGAGAGAGTCAGCATCTTCAGGGAGAGTGGAGAGAGGTCTAGCACCTACAAGGCAGAGGGAGAGAGGCAGCGCCTTCAGGGATGAGGGTGAGTGTGATCGAAAGTTGGCCCCTTTAGTAGACAACATCTTCAGGGTAAGGGTGGGAGTCAATATCTTTAGTGATGGCAAAGGAGTTTACATTTTCGTGGATTGGAGAGAGTCAGCAACTTCAGCAAGGATAGAACATTTAAAGGGGGAGGGAAAGAGTGAACCACTTTCAGGGAGAAGGAGTAAATTAACATCTTCAAGGATTAAACAGATAATGCTAGAAATGCTCAGCAGTTCATCAGCATCCATGAAGATGGAAACAGAGCTAATATTTCTACTTGATGAGCTTCCCACAGAACCATGAACAACCTAAAGTATTAATTATTTGCAGATGCTGCCTGACATGCTTTGTATTTTAAGCATGTTCTGTTTTAATTCAGAATTCCAGCATCTGTAGTGTTTTGCTTTTGGACCATCTTCAAGAAATAGGAAGAGAGAGAACCTCATCAGCATTAGGGGAGGGGAATGAGAGCCAACTGCTTTGGGGAGGGTGGAACAGCGTAGAGGTTGAATCTCACTGCTTGGAAGTTTTAATGGACTGGGTTCATGAGCAGTGAGAATTAGGTCGGTCACAGCGAGTGCAGCGCCAGAGAGCCGGGTTCGACCCTGACTACGGGTGCTGTCTGTATGGAGTTTGCATGTTCTCCCTGTGACCGTGTGGGTTTTCTCTGAGATCTTTGGTTTCCTCCCACACTCCAAAGAAGTACAGGTTTGTAGGTTAATTGGCTTGGTAAATTAAAAAATTGTCCCTAGTGGGTGTAGGATAGTGTTAATGTGCGGCCGGGCTGGACATGGTGGGGCGAAGGGCCTGTTTCAGCGCTGTATCTCTAAACTAAACCAAACAAATTAAATTTCATGTTTGATCAAATACGATAGTCTCAATTTATTCAACTTGGTTTTACACATTAGGATTTCTTACTTTTCAGTTTCTTCATATATGTGTATACATAAGAACTTTATAAGAGGAAGTATGAGATTTTAATTAACTTTTTTATCATCTGCTTAGATAGCTTCACAGTATTAGTGAGTAACATTTATGAAAGATTGCAGGCATAGAGTCCAGAATATTGTAAAAGCAGGCTGTAATCTAAATAGCTTCAGGGACCCTGAAAATCCTGTACCGTATAATAAGCTCATAGCTCATTAAACATTGCATATAAAATCCACCCTTCATTTTGTTACATATGAACTGCAAATTCCTATTTTCAAAAGAAGAGCAGCGAGATATGATTAGACCATTCAGCCCCCATGAGGCCAATTCCTCGTTCAGTTACATCATGGCTGTAGTAGGCCTCAGCACCATATTGTTTATCTTTGCCCAATAAAAAAACATAAATCTCAGTTTTTAATACTTGGACTGTTCCAGTTGGTATTCAAAGCCTTTTGCAAGTGGAGGATTTCAACTTCCTTTGTATGAAATATTATGTTCACAATCCCTTCCCAAATTTAGCTCTAAGTTTGAGATTATATTCCCTGTTCTTGCTTCCTTCACAGTTTTTCTCTATCTATTCTAATTGCCTCCTTTTCACATTTCAACTCCAATGCACGCTCAAGATAATACAATAATATAAGTTGCCTACCTTTCAGATGAAACAGTGCTGTGCCCTGTCAAAAGCCAGCCACGGGCATCAGGATGAAGTATCATCAAGCCTCTAAACACCTGACATATAATTTCTTCTATTCTTGAAATAAATGTTAACATTCAATCAAGTATCTAATTGCAATTTGCATTTAGCTATAGGCCAAAAATAATTTGCATTTTTGGCCTCCCAAATCTCTTCACTCTTCTGCCATTCCTAATTTTTTTTAAATAGATTAGAACATTTTACAATTTATCTTTTTAGGTCTAAAGCACAGTTGTCACTGTTAAACCAATTATGGAGATTTTGTGCATTGTGTAATCTGTCTATTCCCTTTGCAACTTCTTTCTCTTATCTACACCTTACATTGCGTATTCTAATTTAATGCCATCTATAAATTTGGATATACAATGGTCTGTTCGTTTGTTCAAATAATTGATAAATATGTGAGAATATAAGTGCATTCAGATCCTTCAGAAATAAAATCAGAATAGCTACCTTTTTGCCTCAACCTTTACTTCCTTGGTTTCAATGCTTCTCAGTTGATAGCACATGTAGACACAAGGAACTACAGATGCTGGAATTTTGAACAAAACACTAAGTGCTGGTGTCAGTATGAAGAAAGGTGCCAACCTAAAACCTCACTTATACAATCCCCTCACAGATGCAGCTTGACTCACTGGGTTATTCCAGCATTTCATGATATCACATGTAATCTTGAGTTGAAAGATTGTGGATCAAATCCCACATGGAACACACATTAAGTGCTGGAGTAACTCAGCGTGTCATGCAGCATCTCTGGAGCACATAAATAGGCAACGTTTCGGGTCGGTTCTCTTCTTCAGGCTGAAGAAGGATCTTGACCCGAAATGTCACCTATCCAAGTTCTCCAGAGATGTGGCTTGGCCCATTAAATTACACCAGCACTTTGTGCATTTATTTGTAAATCAGAATCTGGACTCCAGACAATGGCGTTTCCCATAAAAACAGCACAAAATGCAATTACTCCAGCGCAGCACTGAAGGAATGGCACACTGCTGGAGGTACCTTTGTTTGGATGAGAATATAAATTGAGGTCTTTCTATTGGCATGGTTGTGGTTTGTCTCTTGGCATTACTGTATTTTGAGAAATGGGACAAATTATTCCTGATGCCCGAGCTAATATTTATTTCTTAATCATTGTCACCAAATAAAATTATTTTGTCATTAATACTTTGATGTTTGTGGGTGTTTACTGAAAGCAAATTATTCATTCCACAGCATTTCAGAAAAGTCCCTTTTCCTAGCTTTTATCCTGTTTTGGGATACAGCTACATAAATACAAGATTTCCTTTCTAACTAAAAATGTAGTATAAACAATAAAACACAAAATAATAGGTTAGTTTTTAAGAATGACACTGATATTAAAAAAATTGGAAATTTTATTTGTAATGTAGATTCTGTTATCGCATACATTGCAAAGTTTAAGTTTAGTTTAGCTTATTATTGTCACATGTCAAGTCAAGTCAAGTCACTTTTATTTCTATAGCACATTTAAAAAACAACTCTCATTGACCAAAGTGCTTTGCATTGGTGGAGGTACTAACGTTATGCAACAGTGGTTGATAGATTAAGTACATACATAAATACATACATATAGCCCTCCCTCAGAGGTCATCAAGAAAGGCTTGAGGGTAAAGATGAGTTTTAAGTCTCGACTTAAAAGAGTCGATGGAGTGGGCAGTTCTGATGGGAAGAGGGATGCTGTTCCACATGTACTGAGGTATAGTGAAAAGCTTTCTGTGCTGCCAATCCTCATATAATACTGAGCTAGATTTTGGCAACCATAGAAGCCCTAATAGTGAGTTCTGAGTATCCAGATAAATTCAGTTTTCATTACAATCAATAAAAAAACTAGCCAAATAGAGTTAGACACAAAATATTGGAGTAACTCAGCGGGACAGGCAGCGTCTATGGAGAGAAGGAATGGGTGATGTGTCGGGTAAAAGTAAAAGACCCTTAGTAAAAGACCCTTCTTCAGGCCAAATTGAGTGTCTTGCACTAAATACAAAGCCACATAGAGTTGTGTTGCTGGGTGTGTAAGAAGAGTTTGAATGGCCTGACTTACTGACCCGGTTAGGGAAATGATAGGGTTTATTCTAATTTATATCTGATAGGAATGAGAAACACTCAGTACCACTCCTGCATTACTTTCCTTTGAAGCCCTCCTGGAAACTGAATTTATCTGGATACTCTAAACTTAGTATTGATATTCCATGGTTGAAAATCTAGCTTATTGTTGTGTGAGGCTTGGCAGGATGGAAATGGAACTGCAGGGGACTGCAGTAGCCTGCTGAAGTTGCTATGTCCTGGTTTAAAGCAGAGCAGAGCAAAGCAGAGGAGTGAAAGGGTATTTGCCAGCTGCTGGATTTTTCTTTCATGGCAAATTATGTCTGAACATTTTTTTATTCATTCTCTAATAACCTGCTTAGATACATATTTCATGTTTAATATTAATCCTGCTTTCCCAATGAGCTTGCAGCAGCAGTTGGTGTGCACGGCAAGTCTTTGATGTGTTGCTAAATTCACAAGAGGTTAATAATGTCTTGTGAAGTCGGTATTGCACGTTTATCAAGGAATAATCAGAAGCTGACTACAAAGAAATTCAGTATCCATTATAGATGTATATTGTTCTGTATTGGGCATGACAAAAAATGTAAATGGCAGAATTGTGGTGAATTGCTTGATTGTTGGAGGAAGTGAAAATTATATGTTGTCATCCTCGTGAGTGGGTGCATTGATTTGATTTGGATACTTTATGTTCAACATCGATCAGTTTTGGTTCTGTTGCTGCAGCTTGATCCAGTGATAACTCCTTCAGTTCTGTATACAGAAACACTCCATATTTCCAGGTTCCTTCCGAGCACTTTCGAAGGAACAATACAGGGGACACTTTTGGAGAGTTTACAAACTATAGGTGTGTTTGCTTTCTCAGGTAGCCATAAAAGGTCTCCCTTGCAATCTGAGGTACAAGGCCTTTTCCACTAGGATTTTGGCTTATGGTGATTCCTCAATAGACGTTAGTTTATGTTATGGGCAAATTAGCATTTGTCTCTCAGCAGTGACTGTACTTCATGTACTTGTGAAAGGTGATATATAAATGGCCAGGTTGTTTTTCCATAAGGTGTAAAATGAAGACTCGTCTCTCTCTCTCAAGTATTTGTAAAAAATGGCATGGCAGTATTTATAAAGATTAAATACAAGGAGCAGTCATGCATCACATTGTCCTTATTTAAAAAAATCCTTCTGTGAGCTGACTGCAAAATGTTGTTTGTTTAATATAGTGCGAATATTGGAAATTAAAGGAGGTGGATGGAACTACATGATCGGAGGTTTCTCTATTACAGACCTGAGATAAACTTCAGCAATTGTCTAGCTTCGTAATTTGACTCTTTTGATAGTTCAGTGAAGTGTCACCTACACTAGTGCTAGCTCTATATTCTCACAATGTATTGATTTCCCCAGTTCCATCTGACCTAGAGAATCTGTTTATTCCTGCCCCTTGTGGCTTAACCGGAAAGATTCAAAAAACAATGTACCATTCATTCTTTCTTGTTGCATTTGATTAGCTTCATGTTTAACCTAGTGGGTTACAGACATTGGTCGACAGGGGTAAATGGAAGGCAACATCCATAGGGTTGCTGCATGAATTAGAGAGCAGTTTTTCTTCTTGATTTCTTGGATTAAATGGACTTGCAGCAGATGTTGTGTCTTGGTGGGAGGTATATTGCTGAATCTAAGTGCGAGTACATCTGTCGTGGATTGTTATACAAAGTAGGGAGCTGTAACCCCTCATCTCGCAATTTAGGAGTGACTTTGGAAGGATCTTGATGGGAGCTAACTGCTGATTAATGCATGCCATTTACCTCTAACTATCTGGGTGACCATGGGCGTCCCCTCGTCTCCATTTCATTGTAATTAATGTAGCAGCATGGCGGGAAACACTTTGGTTAAAGAGTCCCACTTCTGTCTGCCAACGGAGGTTGCAGCCCCAACTGCAAGTCATTTTACAAAACAAAACATGTAAAGTGCTTTTGACTGAATAGGAAGCTTATCGCTGCCCTGAATTCAGTCACATCGCGTCTGCTCTCCCCGACAAGTTTTCAGTTTTCATTTTAGTCACAAGAGGCTTGGAGGTGAAGTCGTTGGCCACCTGCTGTGTGAAATACTTGGATACACACAAGGACAACGTGGTCTGTAGGCCAGGAATGCCTTGCTTTGACCTAGCTTAGCTGGCCAAGGCTGCTGAATAGAGTTTTGTTTGCATCAGACCATGGATTTGTAAAGGACCGATTAATGAAAGTTTTGGAAACTCATTCATTGTTCAAGGTCCGGCCTGCTGCATGACCAACTGGGTGGCAGACTATGTTCTCACTGTCAGTCGCGCTGTTGTTGCTTTGATCTCCCCAAGTGCTTGCTTCCACTCACTGATGCTGCCAGGGCAGTCAGGCAGCACTTTCTTGAAAGACCAGAAAACAATTGAATCCTCTTCACTGTGGAATTGGCATTTGTTTGAGGCACCGTCTATTCTGGGCCAGCATTTCAAATGTTTAACTTCAATGATTTTTGCTGTGCTTTGTTTTTTTTAAATCTGGTTTTATTAGAATGGTACTGATTCCTCATACAACCCCTTATCACTTCCTCTCCACCTCCCCCTCCTCCCCTGCCCTCTCTCCCTCCCTTACCATCGCTGTCCCACCACAGCCCGCTGCATCAGAAATTGCCAATACTCCTCCTGTTTTTTATTGAATTGCCTTCAAACTACTCTCTTTTGGTAACATGGGGAAGTTGTTCTCTGAAGGCATAAAGGGGTGTAAAACTGATTAAATCAAACACTGCGAGTTTCATGACGAACTAGTTGCCTCGCTGCACGGCGGATGTGGAGATTTTGCAGAGGGTGCAGTAGAGGTTGACCGGAATACTGCCTGGATTAGAGGGTATTAGCTGTAAGGAGAAGTTGATTAAATATATATTGCTTTCTCTGGACTGTTGGAGGCAGCAAGTAGACCGTATAGAAGTATACAATTATGAGAGGTATAGATAAATAGGGTAGACATTTGTAACCTTTTTCCCAGGATGAACAAATCAAATACTAGAGGGTATAGCTTTAAGTTGAGAGAGGGAAAGTTTAAAGGAAATGCATGTGGCGAGTTTTTTTTATACATCGTATGGTGGGTGCCTGTAACACACTGCCTGGAATGGTGGTGAAGGCAGATTCAATAAGGACATTTAAGAGGCACATGGATATGCAGGGAAGGGAGAAATATGAATTGTGTGCAGACTGAGGAGATTAGTTTAATGTGGCAACATATTCTGCACAGCCATTAAGGGTCAAAGAACCTGTTCCTGTGCTGCACTGTTCTACGTCCTGCGAAAAGGAAAACAATAAATGTGTAGTTACAAAGTACTTTACATGACCTCTGTATATCAGGAAGTATATCTAATCAATATATTGAATTAAGTACTACTTTGGTGTGCGGTTGCTGTTGTAATGAAATGTGAATTTGCACACAGCCAGTTCCACAAATGAGATAATGAATAGTTATTCTACTTTAATGATAGTGTGGGAGAAGTAAGCATGGGCAAGACTTATTTCCTTTCTCATCTTCAAATAGTGCCACAGCATCTTTTACATCCTTCTGTGGAATCGAAAGGGGCACATTTTAACATCTTAAATCACCCTTGTTGGTGCACCACCCCGCTGCAAAACATTGAGGTGAAAGAGCGAATTATGTTGTGGAATTTGAAACTAAAATCCACAAAATCCAGATGAAGGAGACACTGTAAAAAGAACACTACAAGATTACACCATTTATAAAAGGAATTAAAAAAAGTAAATTAAACAAATTACACATTATGATGAAAAACATCCTACATTACGAAATGAGAGATCAACATGAGAAGTGAAAGCAGACAATGCTGGAAGTGCTCAGATGAACTGATGAAAAGTCCTTGACCTGAGACTTTGACTCCGTTTCTTTCTCTATGGATGCTGCTTGACCCGTATCCAGCATTTTCTGTTTATTTTTCATTACCAAAGCAATCTTCTGATCTGATTATAGATGAGGAACTTGGAAGCTAGGGAGAAATTTCACACTCAATAGGGTGATAGAACATTGGGTAATTATTGCTGATTACCTCAGTAGCACACCAGTGCAATTGGGCTCAAGGGACAATTAGCTATAGATCTGGAAAGTATAGGGATTGAGGAACAAATTGAGAAGGTGGATATGTCAGACAAAACAGGATTTATTTGAAGAAGGGTCTCGACCTGAAACATCACTTTATCCTTTTCTCCAGAGATGCTGCCTGTCCCACTGAGTTACTTCAGCTTTTTGTGTTTATCTTTAGTTGAAACCAGCATCTGCAGTTCCTTCCTACACAGGATGTTTTTTGATCCACCATGTGCTCACTCTTTGAAAGCATTAAACTTATTATTTTACCACTGCACTCTCTTTTGACTTTTATTTTTGTTTGACATCTACATCAGATTCCAATAGTCCTAAATTAAAAGAACCCAAATCAATCCTGTGCATTCCCAGGGAGTAGTGAAATCAGCAAACGGCAGCAGGAAGGCGACCTAACATTTAATAGCAGAGAAAAATCAAAGGAAATGGATAAGGAATCTCCTCGCACCTAAACCCCGAGCATCTTCCAGGAGCTAACCCCAGCACCATGAACAGGAGAATAATCTGCTTAAACTGTGTGGTTTTCCTTTCCTCTTCTAGTGGGTCATCTTCCTGTTAGTGACAGAAGTGGCCCATCTAAGCAAAGTAATATTCATTGCCAGATGCTGCAAAGCAATGCCAATGTTTCAGAGGAAATCCTTTTGCATCCATTTCCATATTTGCATCATTATTACACTAAATGACAGTGCCACAGATCTTGAATCACAACTGATGGCCAGCAGGGTCTGTGCACTGCAATGCACTATCATCCTGTGGTGGTGTGGGATGGCACCAGCTCCTTCAGTGGGTATGTCAAGTGGTAGCAAATTAAAAAAAAAAGTAATTGCCACTGCGTTCAGCTCCATCTAAATTGACACTGCGGACTGCAGCCAATAATTGCACTCTGCAGAGAGTGTAGTAATGGCAAAATGCCACACCTCACAAATTATTTTCCTAATGCATGTTCTTCTGTCCTTAGTAATATTGGGGAGATGAACAGGCTTTTCCACTGCAATCTTAAAAGTACTCTTTGGAATTATTGGGAGGGATCAATTGGGAAGGCATGTGGGGGATGTCCCTTTTCCTTTCCTGCCCACTGTGTAGAAATTCCAACCAAGCATATGACAAAATCTAAAGAAAGTATGTTTGTAGATAGCATTTACAGAATGGTGCTGGTCTTCAATTTATGTCTGTTGTTCACTGTCCCTTACACTATTCACAATTGCCTGTTCAAATGTGAGTAACAGTGATTTAAATGGTTCTGGAAATCTACCTCTTTTTTTGGTCACTTCAATGTAATATACTTAATAATTGGAAATAAGCTGAATCACTTTCTCTATGAAGAAATAAACAAACAGATATTCAGTGTAAATGTGAGGTGAGAACAAAAATAGTACTAATGTTTGGGGCTGATCTGGCTTTTCTTTCTGAAATTGGTGCCACACTACTTGATAGTGTGAGTGTTTAAAAGGCTTTTGTAAGACTGCATGCTTAAATAGAACACCAATCATTTGGTACCATAGTATTCTCAAGTTGAAGGTAGACACGAAATGCTGAAGTAACTCAGCGGGACAGGCAGCATCTCTGGAGAGAAGGAATGGGTGACGTTTTGGATCGAGACACATTTCCTACACATTTTATTCTCAAGTTGCTTCAGTTCCTTACTCCTGTGCCATTGCTAACTATACTGAAACTGGGGCATCTGTTTAATTTTACATCTCTGTGTAAACCATATACTGTATTGTCAGAACAATGATAAAATTGCATTTTTTTTCAAAGGTTCGTAGAATGAATGATCATGAGAAATATAGAAATGTTAGTGATTTTTGTTTACTCTTTGAACAATTTTTTAGTTTGTGAAGGAGATTATCTACAATTGTCTCCAAGAAGTCTTCTTTATTTTACTACCTCTGAGAGCAAAACTTCAGAATGACGAAAAATAGCCAATGAATATTTTACAGTGTTCTTTGTGGCGGTCCTATTGTTTTTAACCAAGACTGTGAATCAACATTCGTTTTCTTCCAGATTTAACTCCCCCTATGTCCATTTATGTTGCTCATTTTCTCCAATTGAACATTGCAGAAAGTTGTCTCCTTCTTAAATTTACTTGTTTTCATGCAATTACACAAACCAAAATATTCACATTTTTACAGGTAGCGGTACAACAGTATGATCTTCGCTATTAAATGCAGCACAGCATAAACACCTGGGAATAGGAAAGCAGCAGCAATAAAATGTTACATATGCTCTAACAACACAGTGCACCACTCTGAAAATATTGTGCATTCCTAACCTGAGTTACCCCAGCCACTCAACTTCCAACTGTTACAAAAGTGAAAATAATGTGTATGCAAAGGATTCTGGCACTCGTCTCAAAGCACTGCAATTTCACTGAACTGATATATGGTCCTCCTTGACATGTCATATTGTTGTTCTGCTGCTTATTCTTTTGAATTGGCCCTTATGTGTTTAAGATTGAAATTCCAGAATTTCACCACAAACCTCGCCTCTTCAGTAATTCTCTCTTTCTTTTAAAAAGCTTCATAACACCTAAGTCTTTGAATATCTTCTTCATTTGTGGCTCATATCAAATTTTATGTTCATGCTTTTTTGATATGCCTGAAGCAGTTATTGTTTGATCGTGATTGTAAAGTGTTATTTAGGAGACCACTCTCCCTGTTGCTTCATTCATTGACATATGGTTGCTGCTCTACTGCCTGTCTGTGCTTGTTGGTGCACCATCCTGCCCTCTGTATGGTACTCCATTTACTGTTTACATAGATAGAAACATAGACAATAGGTGCAGGAGTAGGCCATTCGGCCCATCGAGCCAACACCGCCATTCAATGTGATCATGGCTGATCATCCAAAATTAGAACCCCTTCCTGCTTTCCCCCCATATCCCTTGATTCCTTAGCCCTAAGAGCTAAATCTAACTCGCTCTTGAAAACATCCAGTGAATTGGCCTCCACTGCCATCTATGGCAGAAAAATCCACAGATTCACAACTCTCTGTTTTCTGAAAATTGCTCAATTGGTCAATTGAATGATGGTTGCATTGCTGTTTTACCAGTATTGCCTGCCATCTGATTTTTGTTCCACTGCCCAGTCTCTACTTTTTGCTCCCTAACTTGCTGCCTGTTTTACTGTGGCCACTCCCTCAAATTGCTGTTCCATTGGCTACACTTACTGATTGTTGCTTAACTGCTTGCTCTCTGGTCCATCATCCATACTCTGATTGTAACTGGTGTTACACTCTGTTGCGCTCTGTTTGTTGCTCCATTGTTCAATGTCTCTGAGTATTGCTGATTGCAATATTTCTTCAAACATTTACCAGTGTGCACACTCTAGGTATTTTCTGCTGTTGTTTGCTCCTATTTAATTGAATGTCATCTGTTGCCTGTACATTGATTGTTCATTTGATGTTCACTTGCAAAATTGTAGCTCTATTGTCTCATCCTTGCAAGTTACTCCTTTTCCTGATTTCAGATGATTGATCCTGTTGGTCCTTTGTTTCACTGTTGTTCCACTGGCCTCCACTACTGATTGTTGTCTCATTGCCAGCTATTTCTCACCATCGCTACGTTACACAATCATTCTGATTGTCACTATTTGCTGGACGCTTATATTTGTCTCTTTTCCCATTCGTTGCCTATTTTCCAAATGTTGCTTCATTAAAACTCTCTCTCATTGTTCTTTTGCACGATCTCTCGAATTGCTGCTTCACCGTGTAATTTGCGGCAATTTGTTCCATTACTCAGTCATTGTGCTGCCTTGGTTGTTCCGCCTTTTGCTCCTTTCTGACTGTCTCTGGTGGTACACTCTCTCCTATTAATAAATTACTCACTCTCTTTACAATGTCCAATCTGTCTCTCTGTTGGATTACCACAACCTTTCCGTCCTGACTCTATTTCATATTCTCCCTGATTGCTACCATCTTCCTGATTTTTGTAACATACTATCTGGATTAATTCCTTTACCTGTTATCTCCTTTATCTTCTTTATCCACTCTTGGATTGTTACTCCACTGTCCCCTCACTGATGGCCCATTTCTTGCTGTCTGTTTGTTGTAATGTCTGCTGTAACATTGCTAGCCACCAGGAACAATGCTCCAGCCACTGAGTGTTCTGAAATGGGTTTTGTTGTGGACTCTCTTATTGTTTGCACCCCAATTGCTCAGTCTCTCTGTTTGTTCCGTGATGTATATTCTGCCTCTCATTTGCTGTATTAATGGTTCTCCTTGACTGCTATTGTATTGCCCTCTCTCTGGTTGCTATTCAATTGTTCATATTCCTGCTGATTGTTGTTACATTGCGTATTTGTTCTGCGTGTTACTCTTGCCAAATATCTGTTTCTTGTTCTGTTGTCCACACTTTCTGATTGTTGATCATATGGCTCTTTGATTGTTTGTCCATTACTTGTTGATTCTTGTCCCATTATCCATGCCTCCTAAATCCACTTTCAAGCTCAAATTCTTATTCACTGTGTGCCATCTCTGATAGTTTGTCCATGAACATATCTTATACATTGAATTGATTCCCTTCATTTGGTATGCTTCATTGTCACCTTCCCCGAGCTAACAATGAGCTATGCTACATTTTCCTTGATGTCCATCGCCTTTGATGACTCATTGTCACACCACACCCTTCCATATCTCTGTGTCTCCCTCTCCCCTGACTCTCAGTCTGAAGGGTATCAACCCAAAATGTCACCCATTCCTTCTTTCCAGAGATACTGCCTGTCCCGCTGAATTACTCCAGTATTTTGTGTCTATCCCTTCATGTATTAGTCGATTCCCTTTGAAAGTTGCCAGTTGATCCATTGCTATTGTTCATTGACTCTTGCACTACTGCTGCTTTCTATGGTTGTTGCTCCAATGGCAGGCTCACTAACTGCTCCCCTGCTGTTCTCTGATGTTACCCTGTGCCTGTTATCAGACTGTGGTTCCATTGACCATTCATTGATTGAATCCCCATTGTCTGCTCTCTGTTGATATAATTCTCAGTTTCTGATTGTCATTTCATTGCTGCTTTTGAATTATTGTTCTCCTCTCAGTCCGACATGTTCACTGATTGTTTTGTTGAGCCATGTTGCAAGGTTGCTATCCCATTGTCCATTCACTAGTTGGTGCTCCACTGTACTTTCACTGCCCTCTAACCAATTGTTGCTCTGTTGTTTATTTTATGACTAATATTATTTTCCTTGTAGTTTATTTGCATACTTTCTCTTAGTTGTTCTCTCTTTCATTCTCATTGAATTGTGCTCCAGTGCCTGATGTCTGTGTTACTACATCACCCTCCACCTTTCATTACTGTTATGTTGATATTTTCTGTCTCATGTACTTGGAAAACCGATAATTGTCCTAATGTGCACTTTGTCACTCTCTTGCCAAATGTTTTGCCATTTCCTATGATGATTGATAATTGCACTGTTACTGACAGTGAATGATCTTTGTTTAGTTGCCATTCTGTTGCTCTGTTGCCTGTTCTCAGTGTCACCATGAAGCCTGCTCTCTGATTGTTGCTTTGCAGCCTGTTCTCTGTTTGAGCTCTTCTGCCTGTTGTCTGTTGCCCTTACTGCCTACCCTCTGACTATTGCTTTGTTCTTCTGACTGTTGCTTTACTGCATGATTGTTGACTATTGGTCTGCTGCCTGTTCCCTGTTCCCTGACTGTTGCTTTGTTGCCTGTTCTCTGCTTGTTCTCTTCTGCCTGTTCTCTGATGTTGCTCTGCTGCCTGATCACTGACTGTTGGTCTGTTGTCTGTTCTCTAGTTGTTATTGTGCTGCCTGTTCACTCGGCGTCACTGTGAAGCCTGCACTCTGATTATGGCTCTGACACGTGCTCTCTGTTGTTCCAAATTCTGCTATCCGATTTACTGCTCTGAAGCTGCTCTCACAGTTGTTCCATTTTCTATACTTCCATTATTCTTCTGAATTTTATTCTCTAATTGTTGCACTGTTGCTGGATCTCCAATTGCACAGTTGTATCCATGCAGATTAATGCGAAGCCTACTTTCTGATTTTTCTTCCGTTGCCTGAACTGTGATTCCAGCTCGGAACCATGCTCCGTTCATTGTTCCATTTAATGCATTTTCATTTTTACACTACAAATCGCTCTCTGATAGTTGCTCTGAAATCTGCTTTATCATTGTTTCTATTGCCTGCTATTGGATTGTTGTTCTGAAGTCGTGCACTCATTTCGGCCCTGATGCCTGTTCTCTGATTGTTGTTCCATTGGCTGCTCTGCTCGTTGCTCCATTGCCAACAAACTGATTATAGTCTGATTCCCTGTCTGATCGCTGATCCAGTGCCTGCTCTCTCATTGTTCCATCGCCCACTCTCAGATTGTTCTTCCATTGCTGGCTCTGATCACTGTTCCACAGCCTTCTCTGTAATTGTTACTCCAAATTTACTCTATGACTATTGTGTGAAGCTACTCGGGTTGTTGTACCATTTCCTGCATCCTCACCATAGCCCTAGAATCAGCTCTTCACTTGTTTCATTTCCCATTCCCCGATTTGTTGTTCTGAAACCCGATGATACAATTTAGAAACATAGAAACATAGAAAAATAGGTGCAGGACTAGGTCATTCGGCCCTTCGAACCAGCACCACCATTCAATATGATCATGGCTGATCATCTAAAATCAGTACCCCATTCCTGCTTTTCCCCCATATCCCTTGATTCCTTTAGTCCTAATAGCTAAATCTGACTTCACTGGACTTGAAAACGTCCAATGAAGTGACCTCAACCGCCTTACGTGGCAGAGAATTCCACAGATTCACAACTCTCTGGGTGAAGAGGTTTTTCCTATTCTCAGTCCGAAATGGCCTTCCCCTTGTTCTTAAACTGTGACCCCTGGTTCTGCCTCCCAGTTCAAACCCCAGCCGGACTATCGGTACCGACTGGCTACCTGCCACCACACTGTACAATTCTCCAACCGGGCACTAAGATCCACCCTGATTGCAATGCGCCGACACCAGCAGGACCTCGCATTGACTCTCCCGAATCTTCGGGCCTCACTCACCCAGTCCTGCAACGGACCCCAACTACACTACATCCTCCGGAAGATCAAAGGAAGAAGGGTCTCGACCCGAAATGTCGCCTATCTCCTTTGCTCCTTAGATGCTGCTGCACCCGCTGAGTTTCTCCAGCCTTTTGTGTACCCCCTGGTTCTGGACTCCCCCAACATCGGGAACATTTTTCCTGCCTGTAGCCTGTCCTTAAAGAATTTTATATGTTTCTATAAGATATCCTCTCATCCTTCTAAATTCCAGTTAATACAAGCCCAGTTGACCCATTCTTTCATCTTATGTCAGTCCCGCCATCCCGTGAATTAACCTGGTGAATCTACGCTGCACTCCCTCAATAGCAATAAAGTCCTTCCTCAAATGAGGAGACCAAAATTGCGCACAATACTCCAGGTGTAGTCTCACCAGGTTCCTGTACAACTGCAGTAGGACCTCCTTGCTCCTTTAACTCAAATCCTCTCTCAATGAAGGCCAACATGCCATTAGCTTTCTTCACTGCCTGCTGTACCTGCATGCTTACTTTCAGTGACTGATGTACAAGAACACACACGTCTCGTTGCACCTCCCCTTTCCTAATCTGACACCATTCAGATAATAATCTGCCTTCCTGTTCTTGCCACCAAAGTGGATAACCTCACATTTATCCACATTATACTGCATCGGCCATGCGTCTGCCCATTCACCCAACCTTTCCAAGTCACCCTACAGCCTCGTAGCATCCTCATCGCAGCTCACACTGCCACCCAGCTTTGTGTCATCCGCAAACTTGGAGATGTCACATTTAATTCCCTCGTCTAAATCGTTAATATATATTGTAAATAACTGGGTTCCCAGCAGCGAGCCTTGCGATACCACGCTAGTCATTGTAGGTACTAGGAACAGGTATCAGATTACTGGTGTTGCAGTTACTCACTTTCTGATTGTGAAACAACCAGACCCTTACAGTTTGCTGCCTCTGTGCCTGTGTCTCTGCTGGTGCTCCACTGCTTGCTTTCTTTGTTTCTAGCTCTGCTCCTTGCTGTCTAATATCATTCCATTTCTGCTCTCTGATTATTGCTACATTGCATCTCTGCTTCTTCTCTATTTCCAACTCTCTGATTGTTTCTATGCTGTGTTCACTTGCTGATATTTGCTGTTCTTATTGATTGTTTATTTGCCTGTTCCTGGTTTTTTCCACAATTCCTCACTGCCCAGTCTATTTCTGACTCATTTGCCTACTTTAAATATCATTCTGTAAAACTTTTTTTGTAAATTCCACTGTCGTTGTTCCAATTGTTGTTCCAATTACCTACTCTATTATTGTTCTTCCTTTGCCTGTTCTCTGATTGCTGTTTGATTACATGCTCTCTGATTGTTTGTCAGTGTTCATTGATAGTTGCTCTGCAGCCTGCTTTCTCTCATTGTTGATCATTGCCTGCACTCTGGTTGCTGTGTGGCTGCTTGCTATGTCATTGTGTGTTACATAGAAACATAGAAACATAGAAAATAGGTGCAGGAGGAGGCCATTCGGCTCTTCGAGCCAGCACCGCCATTCATTGTGATCATGGCTGATCGTCCCCTATCAATAACCCGTGCCTGCCTTCTCCCCATATCCCTTGACTCCACTAGCCCCTGGAGCTCTATCTAACTCTCTCTTAAATCCATCCAGTGACTTGGCCTCCACTGCCCTCTGTGGCAGAGAATTCCATAAATTCACAACTCTCTGGGTGAAAACGTTTTTTCTCTGATATTTGCTCCTTTGTTCTCTGATATTTGCATCATTGATTGTGCTTGCTGCTCTTTAATTGTGCTCTCATTGCCATTCATTGATTACATGCATTGAATTTCAAAAGATTATAAGTGATAGGAGTTAAAATTAGGTCATTTGGCCGTTCAAGTCTACTCTGCCATATCACCGCCTTAAATATATCCGCTGACTGTCTCCACAGCCCTCCGTGGCAAAGAATTTCACAGATTCACCACCCTCTGACTAAATAAATTCCTCCTCATTACGTTCCTAAAATAACATCCTTTAATTCTGAAGCTATAACCTTTAATCCTGGACTCTCCCATTAGTGGAAACATCATCTCAACATCCACTCTATCCAAGCCCTTCACTATTTGCTACACTTCTAAGAGGTCCCCCCTCATTCTTCTAAACGCCAGCGAGTATTAGGCCCAGTGCCGACAAACGCTCAGATTTATCTTTTGCCTGTGCGAGTTGGCCCTTCACCTGCTTTCTCAGCTTGTTGCTCTGCTACCAGCTCTATTTGTTTGTTCTTCTAATGGTGTTTCTTTGATTGATGCTTCATACATTCTCTGATTGTTGTCCATTACCCACTATCTGTCTGCTGATTCTCTGACTGTTGACCTCTCCAATGTCATAATGTTGCTCAATCTCTGTCTGTTGTGTCTAATTGTTGCTTCCTTGTTTATTTTCTCAGCATTACTCCATTCTTGCTCTGTTGTCTACGTGAATATTTATCCCATTGTTTGGAATCAAATTGTGATTTCAAAGCTCACTCATGCATTAATGCTCCATTTCTCAGAAAGTTACTCTGGTGCCTGTGCTGTTTGGTTGTTGCAACTCCAGCATCTATATAATTGTACTGTTGTTCTCTGACCGATGTTCCCTTGTGAACTTCCAGGTTTTTAGTTGTTGCGTTCTCTCCACCAGTTGCCACGCTTCCAGATAATAACCTCCAGTTCTCTGATTCCAGCACCTTCTATCCAATTGTTTATCTCTTGCTTGTACCCAAATTGTCATTCCATTGCATGCTCTTGTCATTTATCAATTGTCTGTTCACAGGTTATAGGAGTAAAATTAGGCCATTCAGCCCATTGCGTCTACTCCGCCATTCAATCATGGCAGATCCCTGCCACCTAATCCCATTTTCCTGCCTTCTCCCCATAACCCTTGATACTCATTTTAAATAAGAACTTGTCTATCTCTGCCTTAAAAATATCTACTGACTTAACCTCCACAGCCTTCTGTGGCAATATGTTCCACAGCTTAACTACGCTTTGACTAAAGTAGTTCCTCCCCACCTCCTTTTTACAAGAGCACCATTTAATTATGTTCATATTTTGTTTGAACCATCACCAAACAAAATGCTGTGCTTCCAATTCTGATATTGTTTATGTCTAATGCCAGCTCACTGGTTCCATTGCTGACTATCTTATTGTTACACCGTTGGTTGTCCAGCTCTCTGAATGTTATTCAAGCACAAGTTTCACCAATTTTTACTTTAATTGCCCGTGCAATGTTTGCATTAAAATTTGTTCCAAGGGTGCTGGGGCTTATTGTTCCATTACCCATTTCGGATTGCTGTTTCAATGCTGGCCTTGCTGAATATAGTCTTTACAGATATAATGTGGAAACAAGCCATTTGGCACAGCAAATCCATGCCGACTGGCAATCACTCCATACACCAGCACTATGCTACATACTAGAGACCATTTACAGAAGCCAATTAACTTACTAACCTGTATGTCTTTGGAGTGTGGGAGGAAACTGGGGCACCCAGATAAAAAAACCATGTAGTCACAGGGAGAATCGTACACAGACAGCACCCGTAGCCAATATCGGACCTGGGTCTCCGGCACTGTTAGGCAGCAACTCTACCGCTGCACCACAGTGCCACTGTTATTTGCTTTATTGTTCCTTCACTTTATTGTTGCTCTATTGCCCCTGCGTTCTTACCATCCAGGCCCATTGATGACTATTTATTACTTGAGTGCCTACTAGTTGTTAATTTGTGGTACTCTCTCAATTATATTCCATTGCCCACCTCCCAATTCTGATTCATAGACTCATAAAATTTACAGTATCATTAGCCAGGTGGACTGAGGAATGGTTGATGGAATTTAATACAGAGAAATGTTGCATTTTGGGAAGTTTAACGTGGGCAGGACCTACACAGTGAATGGTAGTGTTCAAGAGCAGAGGGATCTAGGAGTGCAGGTGCATGTTTCCTCGAAGGTCGAGTTGCAGTTAGATAAGGTGGTCAAAAAGGCCTTTGGCACACTTGCCTTCATCAGTCAGAGTATTGAGTATAGAAGTTCAGAGGTCACGTTGCAGTTTTATAACACTTTGGTGAAGCCACATTTAGAGTATTGTGTTCAGTTCTCCATGTCATAGGAAAGTTGGCGGGCAAGTGGAACTAGTGTAGCTGGGCCATGTTGGCCGGTGTGGGCAAGTTGGGCCGAAGGGCCTGTTTCCACACTGTATCACTATGACTAATCACAGTATGTTTTTTTAACTTTTGTTATGAAACTCAACTCTTGGTTGATTTCCCATATTCTCTGATGTTTGCTCTGTTGTCTGCTCTGTGACTCCCACCTGGCTTCCGGCCACATTTTTCTCTTCAGTTTGCACTGCCCACTTCTGATTGTTAGAACATTGCCCGATCTCTGGTTGCACTAAGACTTGTTTTACAATTATTCCACCATGATACCATTTCATGTTCTCCAGTTGCCTATTCTCTACTCACAACATGTTCTCCAGTTGTCTATTCTCTGGTTTCACCACCTTCAGTCCTCCAGCAGTCACGCCATTGCTCATCCATGATAGTTGTACCATTGCTTGTTCTTAGATGATTCCGCCATTGCCTATTTTATAATATTTCCACCTTTACCCATCTTCCGGTGATTGTATCATTACATTTTGTCTAATTTGTGCACCTATACCTGGTTGCTATTGGATGTATTCTTGGCTGTTTTTTGAAAGTGTCACATTCCCATTCTTTTTGTCTCCACCATTGTATGTTTTGTGATTGTAGCACCATTGCCTGCCTTTGGTTGCTTGCACCATTGCCTACTCTCTTACACTTCCACACTTGTGTGGTGTGCAGTGGCTGCACAGAGCAGAGGGATCTAGGAGTGCAGGTGCATGTTTCCTCGAAGGTCGAGTTGCAGTTAGATAAGGTGGTCAAAAAGGCCTTGGGCACACTTGCCTTCATCAGTCAAAGTATTGAGTATAGAAGTTCAGAGGTCATGTTGCAGTTTTAGAAGACTTTGGTGAGGCCACATTTAGAGTATTGTGTTCAATTCTCCATGTCATAGGAAATTTGGCGGGCAAGTGGAACTAGTGTAGCTGGGCCATGTTGGCCGGTGTGGGCAAGTTGGGCCGAAGGGCATGTATGTTTTGTATTCTCCAATGCAATTCTCTGATTGTCTATTTTCTGCTAGTTGTTTTCTTGCTTGTTCTCAGATGGCCAGACCATAGCTTGGTCTCTAATTGCTGTCTGCTCTCCAGATTTTATGTCAAGTGCTGTTCCTGAATCACATTGTTTTGTTCACTCTGTGATGATTGCTAAATTGCCCTTTGTCTGTGACAGTTGTTCCATGCCCCACACTGTTTTATTATTCTTTCCTCTGCTCTCTGATTATTGTATTGTGCCTGCCTTTTGAATCTTAATCCATTGCTGCTGTCTCAGATTGTTGCTGCAATGCATGACTCTTGATCATTTGTCCAGTTCTCACTATCTGATATTTTCAAAGTAGTTGGTTCTTCCCATTATTTCACTGGTTCAGATCCCAATAATTTTTCCCAATTCATCTTTTTGATCCTGCTTTTTAGCCTGCTCTCTATTCAGTGCTCCTTCACTTGGGCTTTATATATTGTTTCATTTTCTTCTAGCATTTTTTTGCTTCATTTGCATGTTCTTTGTTCTGTTATCATGCCCCATTAACAATTGCCCATTCTCTTATTGATATTACTAAAAGTCTGATCTTGTTCTGTATACAAAAGTCCTGTTGTTCTGTATATTGATTTTAGAAAAAACACTGCCACTTACGGCTGTGATTTTTGGCCATCTTACTCAGAGTCCCCCTCCACTGAGCAGGACAAGAGGATTTGTCCAATCAATTAAAAATAAAAGAGTTGTTAGTGTTTAGAAAATGTTGAGATTCTCTCTCCTGAAGGCCACGCCTCTTCCGGAGGGACTATAAAACCCGGAAATGTTGAGTGCCTCAGTCAGTCTCTGCAAGATGGGGGAGCGAGAGGGTCATGTCTCTCAGTCTGAGCTGTGAATAACACTGAACACATGTCTACTAAACTGTGAATGGTTTTACTGACCTGTCAGTGCCCTTAATGTGGTTTGAAAATATAGTTTGGAAATACTAAAGCTGTGTTGCCTTTGATTTGGAAATACTAAAGCTGTGTTGCATTTGGCTTGGAAATGCTAAATCTGTGTTGCCTTTGCTTTGGAAATGCTAAAGCTGTGTTGCCTTTGGTTTGGAAATGCTAAAGCTGTGTTGCCTTTGGTTTGGAAATCTAAAGTTGCCTTGCCCAATTAAAGTTGCCTAATTAAAGTTGCCTTGCCTAATTAAAGTTGCCTTGCCTAATTAAAGTTGACTTGCCTAATTAAAGTTGCCTTGCCTAATTAAAGTTGACTTGCCTAATTAATGTTGCCTTGCCTTCGATATAATTAAAAGTCTAATCTTGACCATTTCCTGTTGGCGCTTTATATTGATTTTAGAAATGAATGCTACCATGTACTGCTGTGATTTTTGGCCATCTTACTCAGAGTCCCCCTCTGCTCATCAGGTGCCGAGGAGTTTTCCCATTGCTAAAAAATAAAAGAGTTATTAGTGTTTAAAAAATGTTGAGATTCTCTCTCCTGTCAATCACGCCACGCCCTTTCTGGTGGGAGGGGGGAGGGACTATAAAACCCAGAAGTGTTGGCATGGCTCAGTCTCTGCAAGATGGAGGAGGGAGAGGTCACGACTCGCTGTCTTTAGTGGCCTTGCACCCTGCTTGAAATGGCATGAAACTGCACTTGAATTCGGTGGCATTGCACCCTGCTTGAAGTGGTAAGAAACTGCACTTGAATTTGGTGGCCTTGCACCCTGCTTGAAGTGGTAAGAAACTGCACTTGAATTTGGTGGCCTTGCACCCTGCTTGAAATGGAATGTCAAGGAATAGCCACGAGTCAACTGCCAGCCCACCAGCCGTGAGTGAATGAGTGAGCTGCCAGCACAACAGGCTTGAGGGACTGAACCGCCAGCCTAAAAATCCGTGCAACCTACAATGTCCATACTAGCCCTCTGGAAACCAGTCCCATGGGCCCACAACACCCATACTAGCTCTGCAGAAAGCCCCTCCTACCCCCTCCCCCCCCCTCCCCCCCCCCCCCCCCCCCCCCCCCCCCCCCCCCCCCCCCCCCCCCCCCCCCCCCCCCCCCCCCCCCCCCCCCCCCCCCCCCCCCCCCCCCCCCCCCACACTGGCCACCAATATTGGAATTGATGGAGAGGTGGAATATTGCATTGGGGGACTAGTTGTTGTCCTATAAATTGTTTACTGATTTTGTTTTCTAAATATTGTTGGTTTAATACCTGAAACTCTTTTGCCTGATTGCCCTGATTGTTGTTCCTTCCCACATCACCTCCAATTATCAATCTGTTGCCTGGTCTGTCAGATTGTATTAACCATATAACCATATAACAATTACAGCACGGAAACAGGCCCTCTCGGCTCTTCCAGTCTGTGCCGACCATTTGTTTTCCCCTAGTCCCATCTACCTGCTCCATTCCCTCCATACCCCTCCATTCCCTTCATGTCCATATAACTATCCACTTTACTTTTATTCTTAAATTGCTAACCTTTTGCCCTTGTCCTTGCATTGTTCTGCCTTTTCCTACATTCTGACTGATCATCAGTTTCCTACTCGTACTGGTGGACAATCCTATTATCTGATTGATGACCAATTTTTGAGTCGAGTCGAGTTTATTTTCAAATGCACAAGTACGGTGAGGTACAGATGCAATCAAAATCTTCCTTGCAGGTGCATCACAAACACCGACTCGTACAAACACACACAAACATAAATTGTACATAAACTACACATAGATTCTACCAGAAAAGAAAATGAATATGCAAAAGCAAGACATTACGGCAAAACACAATTAGTTAATAAGTCCTTGCGCAAGAGGTGGTCCGTTCCATTGCTGAGGTAGGATTAGGGTTGTGCGATTCAAGAAACTAATGATTGTAGATAAGGAGCTGTTTGCTGAAGCTGATGGTGTGGAATTTTTGTCCTCTCTACTTTCTTCCTCATGGTAACTGCAAGAAGAGGCCGTGGCCCGGATAGTGGGAATCCTTTAATGATAGATGTCGCCTTCTTGAGGAAGCACCTCATGTAGATGCTTTAGATGGTGGGGAGGTACCATGGCGACGCTGGACCGGATTGAGTTCACCGATCTCTGCACTTTTGTTGTGGTGTATTGAAAGTGCGATACCAGGCCTGGATGCATCCAGTCAGGAGAGAAAGATACATTTGTTAGATTATTCAGTGATCTGCTGAATCTCTTTATACTTCAAAAAAAGCAAAGGGGCTGTCAAACCTTCTTCACAATTACGTCCACGTGCTGAGCCCAGGACTGATCACCCGAGATGTTAACGTCCACGAAATTTATCTCTCTCCACTGCCGACCCTGCAATGAAGACTAGCTGGTTGGCATCTGATTATAGGTAGACAAAAATGCTGGCGAAACTCAGTGGGCAAGGCAGCATTTATGGAGCGAAGGAATAGGTGACGTTTCGGGTCAAGATCCTTCAGACTGATGTGCCGGGGGGGGGGGGGGGGGGGGGGGGGGGTAGTGGGAAGAAGAAAGGAAGAGGCAGAGACAGTAGGCTGTGGGAGAGCTGGGAAGGGGAGGGGAGGTAGGGAGAAAGCAAGGACTACCTGGATTTGGAGCAGTGTTCATATCGCTGGGGTGTAAACTACCCAAGCGAAATTTGAGGTGCTGCTCCTCCAATTTGCAGTGGGACTCACTCTGGCCATGGAGGAGGCCCAGGACAGAAAGGTTGGATTTGGAATGGGAGGGGGAGTTAAAGTGCTGAGCCACCGAGAGATCAGGTGGGTTAAAGCAAACTGAGCGGAGATGTTGGGCGAAGTGATCGCCAAGCCTACGCTTGGTCTCACTGATACTTTTGTCTACTGTCTTATTGGTGATAGGTTGCCTGCACTGATTATTGATCCTTTGCCCATTTTCTGACTGGGAATTATTAATTATTCTTCCATTATTCAGAGTCGTGTGTTGATTCTCCAATGGATGTGCAATTTGTTATTATGATGCCACCTCTCTTGGATTATTTTGTACCATGGAAGCTGTCATGAATAAAAGGAAAGCAAAATAATTTAGGATAATGCAGAATAAGTTATGCATAAAATAGTGAAGCCCAATTGGCAATATTAAATTAAAGAATGCCAAACAAGGAGAGTGCAAAAGTAATTAGGCTTTTTTTTTAAGAACAAGTGTGAAACGGCTTCAGAACACTTAAGTAGAATGTAGTAAGCGGTAATGATCTGGATATTCAGTCTCACTCAGGAAAATACAGCTACTTATTTCAAGTAAAGTTTGGAAGTCAGTAGAGAAACAAGAGCTGTTAAACATCACATTGTTTACAATAAGAAAGAAAGGATAGGAATGCAACAGAGAGATGGATGGATTCTTGTTTTTTTTTAATGTAATTGCATTTATGTTGTGGAGAAAAAGAGTGTCTGCAGAAACTTTGTGTAAGCAATTGACTGACAGTATGATCAGAAGCTGTGAGAAAAAACCCTGCCATCCATCTCCTGTCCATCTCATTTTTGAGCAATCTGTGGAGCAGTTCACTTGAGCAGCTCCCTTTGGGGCAAGGGGTGGGCAACACTAGAAATGAGAAACAAATTCCTCATTATCTCATATCATCTAAGTGGATTAAGTTACCAAGCTGACAGTGGATCTTGCTGATCTGATTTGGGAAAGTCCAGGGCCTGGTGGACTGCTCCTCTTCTGAGCTGCGACAGTTTTATCTGTGATTGTGTGGGGCCAACCTTTACAGCGGAGGCCTCCGTGCTAAATCTTTTGTTCCAGCCGCTAATTAAAGTGGCAGATTGTTGAAAATCCTCTCCTCTGGAAGTCTTACAGCAAACACGGCAAATATGGAGGCTGTTGCTTGGTTTCACAACATGTATTTGCATAATAAATAATAGAAAATAACCAGGAGTTCAGTTCAGTTTAGAAACCAGAGAGGTGAGTATTATAAGAACTAGGTGAAATATGTAGAGAAGCCAACGTCACAAAAATACCAAGCAGCAATAGAAATTGGAGAGAGAAGCAAAAGCACAGAATGCAAAAATTGGAAACATAATACAGGGATAGTGGGGAAATATATTAAAGAGTGAGGAAAAGTAGAGGAATAACTTTCCAATAATGATACCTCAAACATTCAATATTAGTCAAGATTAGATCAAATTGTATTAAGCTGTTACAGTGATATTGGTAGATGGTGTAATCTGTGACTGGATAAGGTCAGTTTCGGGAGGGGATCACTGAGACTCTTCATGGAGGAAACACCATCTAAAGGCAGACGAGTTATTCATTGATGTAGCTGCAACCTATGCCATAGGTACAGGAAAGAACAGTCATTGGACTGTCCAACACCCAACACCAGAAGTCAGCTCCTTCCCTGAGGTTGAGGGCAGGCTCATGAGCTCCAACATAATCTGACTGATGGCGACACAAGAACTGCAGATGCTGGAGCCCTGAACAAAATACTCAGCAAGTCAGGTCTCATCTGGGGAGGGAATAGACAGGTGACATTTTGGACCTTTCTTCAGACTGATGGCTGATTTGAGTGATGCTGCCAATTCCAATTCTCATAATGACATTTGATAATAGGTCTATGTTTATTTTTGGACAGATTTAAATTATAAAATATTTCAGTACTTTTTGGCTGCTCTTGCTAACAATTGTTTGGAAATAACACTTTTAAAAAAACACTAATTTCAGCAGCATTTCATTAAAGGGGAAGTGTGCGTGTGTGTGTGTGGGGGGGGGGGGGGGGGATTATGAGATCAGTGAATTGATGTGCAAAACATGTATGGACAAAAAGCATTGTGACTATTTGTAACTCAGTGTTTAACATCGGATTATGCAGGATTTCACTACAGTTTATTGCAATAGTCTTCTGTAATCCTGCCCTGATTACAATGTATACAGCAAATGCTGTGATATTGGCATCTGAGATTATTGACCCTGTGATATGTGACATAAACTCTGGTGATTGATCTCACTGTTGGATAAGAGATACGAATTAGGGAATTACAAGCAATAATCTAATAATGGGATCAGAGCGTATTCATGAACAGCAAGAGTGAGGTGAGTCCAGTTCAGGAACATAATCTTCATCTGCAGATTGGATTATAGTCTTGACCTATCAAGCATTGAAATCTCTGCCTTGTATTATCACTGATGTTTAAAGTGGGTACATAGAGATCTCTTATAGATTTGTACTGTATGACTGTGAGGCTGAAATGTTGTGAGGTCGGAGAAAAGGCTAGACTTTAACATCCACTCAGAATGCTGCGGCCTTGGAGGCTTATTGTTTGCGTCCTAGGCTTGTTTATTGTAAAGTCTTCCCCGACCATTCTCACAGAATAAGGGTGAATTACGTTCAGGAAAACCATTGAAGGGTCCTCTTCAAGGATGAATAAAGCAGTAGAAAAGATGAGGGATCCCAAGAGACAGTGATTAGGAAATTGTAAGCTTGGGTTTGAAAGTTTGTAAAGATTGGACTGAAAGTTCCTTACAAAGCCCACAACTACTATACATCCATAAGCTTGCTGATGGAGGAATAAAATGTAGAATTGCACCTGAATGCTGAAGAGGTTGCTGGTTGCATAGGGTTGGTGACAGCAATTGTAAATACCAGGACCAGGTAAATTTAAAAGGCTCTATGAAGTATAAACAAGCTAAATAAATTGCATAAAACGGTATTTTTCCTTTTTTGGTCACTTATGCCAGTAGTGCTGGGGATTTTTGATTGGTCCTAGTGGGATGTTGCTTTTGGAAACAGTTCCAGGCCATCCACATGATTCGTGGGTCCCCTACATACCAATGAGCTCTCAAAATATTATTACATTTAAATATACGATGTATGTACATACATTCACTAACATGAATAGCAGAACTAACTTCCTATATCTCTCCACGCTAAGCTGTTCTTTCTTATCGGTCTGTGCATTTGATACCATTCATGACAATACTGTGGAGGCATGGTTACCATATCAAGATATTTTCCGATTTGAGGCTAAAATTGAGCTGTGGACATCTCCAAGAACGTAACCAGTTAATTATCTGGCGATGGTTTGTACAGTTAGTAACAATCATTGCTGAACATTGTATCATTTAAAATGCAGCAAGAGAATTTAAAACATGCAGACGTATGCAGCAGCGTGCTTGAAAAATCAGGGACTTCCAGAGAGCCAAGAATTCAGCTCTGGTTGCAGCTGGCACATTCATCGCAACAAAAATCATGTATGCCTTCACAGAGACACTCTGAAATAACCCCCTTTGGCTGGCTACAATGTATTTATCCATTCTCCAAAACTCACTTGGATTTGTTAATTTCAAATTTTGTTTCTCCACGTAATGGCAATGAATGATCAATTTCTGCTATCATATTTGAGCCCTTCATGTTGATCTTGCCTTTGAGGTACCCAGCATCACTTGGGCATCCCCAGTTTATGACTGGAACCAATATAGTAACTGGTGCATGCCAGGTGAATACAAATGGCTCACTGACGACCACTGGAAACTCATTTTGGGCCCTACATGGTGCATCTCTATTGTCCATTCCTCTGTGACCTCTGCCCAGTGTTGAGTAAAAGCATTGTAGAATGAAACAACACAAGTGAAGAAAGGTAATGGCATGTTGACCTTCATAATGAAAGGATTTGAGTATAGGAGCGAAGAAGTCCTTCTGCAATTGTACTGCTGGTGAGACCACACCTGGAGCATTGTGTGCAGTTTTGGTCTCCTAATATGAGGAAGGACATTCTTGCTATTGAGGGAGTGCAGCATAGGTTCACGAGGTTAATTCCACGGATGGCGGGATTGTCATACGATGAAAGAATGGAATGATTGGGCTTGTATTCACTGGAATTTAGAAGAATGAGATGGATCTTATAGAAACATATACAATTATTAAGGGATTGGACAAGCTAAATGCAGGAAACATGTTCCTGATGTTGGGGAAGTCCAGAACCATGGACCACAGTTTAAGGATAAGGGGTAGGCCATTTAGAACTGGGATGAGGAAAAACTTTTTCACCCAGAGTGTTGTGAATTTGTGAAATTCTTTGCCTCAGAAGGCAGTGGAGGCCGATTCACTGGATGCATTTGAAAGAGTTAGATAGAGCTCTTAGGGCTAGCAGAATCAAGGGATATGAGGCGAAGGCAGGAATGGGGTACTGATTATGAATGATCAGCCATGATCACAATGAATGGCACTGCTGGCTCGAAGGGCCGAATGGCCTACATGCACCTATTTTCTATGTTTCCGTGTTAAGAAGAAGCTATTCTGCACAACACACCTGTGCTGGCTCTTTGAAAGACTGCCCACTCTCTCTTCAGTGCTCTGCATTTTGTTTTTCCAAATAAGATCTAATTCACTTTTGAAAGTTACAATTGAATCAGTTTCCATTACACTTTCAGGTTGTACCTTAACTTGACAATGCATCATTTAAAATTAAATCTTTTTTTGCCCAAAAATATCACCAAAAATAAATTCTACGATAATGCCTCCAACAACTTTGGATAATCTCCAATTAATATGGCATGACTGTTTGTTAATGTATCCTTTAAAAAGCAGGTTAGTTATGACATACACAATTTGAGTTCAGTTCTAGTAAATACAATATATCCTCTATGTTGCTTTCTAATTCCAAACTGTTAATCAAACAATAGAAATAGTTCTTGTTCCAAGGAATGGTGAGGAAATAAGAATCCTAACGCTAGCTAATGATATTTCCACTTTCAGGATGAGTTGGCCATTTTTGCTTGTCATGTTCAGTTTTAATTGGGAGATAGTTGGTGAAAAGAATGTGCAGTTCTTTGAAATTAAAGGCAAATTAAGTATTAGCCAAAAGAGTGCAAAAAACAAAGAGCGGTGTGAGTATTTGAAGGGTGACTTCATGTGACATGTTTCGTAATGCTGGCTCTTACATTGTAGGTGTAGGGGGAGGGGTTGGAGATGGGTGGAAATCTTCTGAGCTGGTTCCCAGATGCCCAGGGTTGCCCGACTGTTTTAATGCCAGCTGGTTGCTTTACAGGCCCTTGCTTCCACCCGCCAGATCTGTCAATGTCTGCTGTGCCTAGGCAGAGACCCAGGAGAAACTCCTTGTAAGAATATTGCTGACTAGCCTACCATCAAATGATGGTGACTGCCTCCCCAGCATGACAAGCTGTTGCTTTGAGAGCTCACTGACCTAAACCACATATGTCACCTGAAAGGAAACGAGAGTGTTCGACATTAGCACAAGATGGAAGATTCAGAATCAGTAACCTTCCCTATTGCACCTCATGGTTTCCTTTTCCAACAGAGTTGAGAGCATATGAAATGGGACGCATATGAGGAAAGAGGGCAGAGTGATTATGGAAGGGAGCAATGTAAACGGGGTGAATGGGCTTGGAAATGAGCAGCATCCAAGATTGCAGGGTACATTTTGCTGGATAGAGGGAGGGAATTAAAAAAATCAATTTGGGCTATTTGATGATGTAATGGTTTGCTGGGGTGATGGTCGCCCAAGGCAGAAATGTGCTTAGTTGTTTGTTTACGTCACCTGAGATTCACAGAACAAAAGTAGTGTTTGCATGAATATAACACAGTGGTTTTGTGGCATTTATAGCATGGCTCTGAAGGCTGAGATTTAGTCAAGCTGTGCAGAGTGTGTTATCTGAGTCGGGCTGTTCCCAATAATCAAGAGTACACATTTGCCCAGATATTGTGGAGAATTAGTGGCAATAACCTAATCTTCCGACGTTGCTGTCAGATGCGGTATTATTCAAGGATGCACTTTGATTTTCAACATTTTGTGAAACCGAGCTCTGAAGCATGAATTTGTAGTAATTTATCAGCACTGAGAAATCTGGCAAGTGATCTGGCAACCTCCTTCAAGGCAAAATCAGGAGGCAGCTCAAACGACAGCGAAGCATCATTCCCTGAAGAGCTCAATGCGTTCTATGCACGCTTTGATTGGGAGAACACTGATGTGCCTTACCGAGCCCTCATTCACCCTGATGGTATCACAGTCACAGAGGCCGATGTCAGAAGATCCTTCGGTGGGGTGAACCCTCGGAAAGTGCCTGGACCTGATTGTGTACCCGGTCGAGTTCTCAAAACCTGTGCAGACCAACTGGCGGGAGTTTTTGCGGACATTTTCAACCTTTCACTTCTGAGGTATGAGGTTCCCATCTGCTTTAAGAGGGCATCCATAATACCGGTGCCCAAGAAGAGTACAGTGACATGCCTCAATGACTATCGACCAGTGGCACTAATGTCTTTGGTGATGAAGTGCTTTGAGAGGTTGGTTGTGGTGCATATCAATTACCTCAACAAGAACCTCGACCCACGACAGTTCGCCTACCGTCACAGCAGGTCAATGGAGGATGCGATCTCACTGGACCACTTGGACAATAAAAACACTTATCTCAGGCTGTTGTTTATAGACTACAGCTTGGCGTTCAATACCATCATGCTCTCCAAGCTGGTTACCAAGCTCATGGAACTGGGTCTCTGCACATCCCTCTGCAATTGGATCCTCGACTTCCTCATCCACAGACCACAGTCAGGTCAAATTGGCAGAAACACTTCATCCTCAGTAACAATCAGTACAAGAGAACCTCAAGGCTGCATGCTCAGCCCCCTGCTTTACTCACTCTATACTCATGACTGCATAGCTGGACATAGTGCGAACTCCATCATCAAGTTTGCCGAAGACACCACTGTTGTTGGACGAATTACAGATGGGGATGAGTCAGAGTACAAAAGTGAGATCGGCCGATTGACCAAATGGTGCCAGCACAACAACCTGGCTCTCAACATCAGTAAATGATTGTGGACTTTGGTAGGGGAAGGATGGGGACCCACAATCCTGTTTACATAATTGAGACGATGGTGGAGAGGGTCAAAAACTTCAAATTCCTGGGTGTGCATATTTCCGAAGGTTTTTCCTGGACCCAGCACACCGATGCAATTATAAAGGAGGCACATCAGCAACTCTACTTCCTGAGAAGATTACGGAGATTCGGCATGTCGAAAGAGGATTCTCCTGAACTTCTACAGGTGCACAGTAGAGAGCATACTGACTGGTTGCATCGTGGCCTGGTTTGGCAACTTGAACATACGTCTTGGAGCGGAAAGGACTACAAAAAGCTGTGACTACTGCCCAGTCCATCGCTGGCTTTGACCTCCCCACCATCGAAGGGATCTATCGTAATCACTGCCTCAAAAAGGCAGCCAACATCATCAAAGACCCACACCATCCTGGCCACACACTCATTTCACCATTGCCATTGGGAAGAAGGTACAGGAGCCTGAAAACTGTGTAAGGCCAGGTTCAGGAACAGCTTCTTCCCTACAGCCATCAGGCTATTAAACATGACAACAAATAAGCTCTGAACTGCAACAGACTATTATTATGATTGCACTACATTTGTCGTTTATTGAGTATGTGTGCATGCGTTTACACACACTGAACTTTTTTTCTTCTCCCGTTATGTAATATGTTTACATATTCTGTTGTGCTGCTGCAAGTAAGAATTTCATTGTCCTATCTGGTACATATGACAATAAAACATTCTTGACTCTTGATTCTTGAACTATGCCAGGTTGACTCTGTGCAGGGCTGAGTGGCTGGAAATACATCCCTGGACAGTGACTGATACGATTATGAGAGATAGGAGCAGAATTAGGCCATTCGGCCCATCAAGTTTACTCCTCCATTAAATCATGGCTGATCTATCTATCTCTCCTAACCCCACTCTCCTGCCTTCTCCCTATAACCTCTGTCGCCCTTACTAATCAATAATCTATCTATCTCTGCCTTAAATATATCCGCTGACTTTGCCTCCACAGCCTTCTGAGGCAAAGATTTCCACAGATTCACCACCCTCTGATGAAAGAAATTCTTCCTCATCTCCTTCCTAAAAGAAAATCCTTTAATTCTGAGGCTATGACCTCTAGTCCCACTAGACACGAGACACACTGCACACTCACTGGTGCGTTGTATTATGCCTCCAAAACCTCTCCAATGGAATGCATTTCCGAGGCTGAGTATAATGCGCTGATTCTTTATAGAATAAGATCTGTTTGTGCTTCAATTTTTTGAATGATTAATATAATTATTTGAGTGGTTAATATAAATAATAATTGACAAGGACCAGGGATGGATGAGAATTTTCCTTACATGTTGAGCATTTAGGAACAGGATCAAAATTCCTGAAATGACAGCAGAAGCAGATTCTAAATTAGTATTCGGTATATAATTGATGAAGAAATGTTCATAAAACTGTATGGAAGCTAGCCCAGGAATAAAGACTGAATAAACGATCATCTACGTCATGTTATTTTATGGGATTGGGTGATTTTATTTAAATAGAATGTCATCCTTAACTTTATTTTAACAGAGCAATGTGATTCGTAAATCTAATTATGAGAATAATTTTGCAAATTAGGAGTGGAGAGCAAATGTGAAAAATAACTGATTATAAAGCTGAGAAATAAATGCGTCTACTGGGAGACAAAAATAAATGATTTTAAGAGCCTAATAGGGAAAACATGCATAGGACGTATTGGCCATAAAAATATAAGAGTACTTCTGTAAGTTAAGATGTGGAGCTACAAGTGAGCACTGACTTGATGTACAATTCTTGATAATTGATCAACTTATATTCATATTTAAATATGCTTCAGGCCATATCGATGATTTGTTTTATATACTCTAGGATTTATGTCATTGTAAACTAATTTTGTTTAAATTTTTTACAGATATTCAAATTATATGTTAAATGATTTTGTTTTTTTTAAATGTCTGTGCCTGCAAGTTTAATCTTTGGGCCCTATCAAGCTTCAAAATAAAATTGGGAAGTAATGAAAGATCAAAGAACCCAGTTTTCGAAAGAAAATTCTGATAACGTTAAAAATAATGACTTGGAAATTAACTTTAATAGTTTGTTGAGTACTAGACCCTGAGCAACTTGACAAGATTAAATGGCTTTTTTAAAGTTGACATTTACTTCCAGTGGGAATTTAGTTTCTCAAGGTAATGTCAATAAACTGGTAGCACACTACAAACCAATTAGTAAAAGCTGTGTCAGGAGTGTTACTGTAGAAAACATTTTTTTAAATGCCAACAGTATAATATCACATTACTTTTTTCGGAAGAATTTGCAGTACTTAGGATTATTTGAGCTTGGTTATGATGTTAACTTGGTGACTGAAAAAATAACTTGCTGACACTTGGAGCCATAGTCATAGGGTAATACATCATGGAAACAGGCCTTTTGGCCCAAATTCCTACCTGCCCCTGTTTGCCCCATATCCCACTAAATTATTTTTATCCCTTTACCTGCCCAAATGTTTTTTACATGTTGATGTAATACCTGCCTTGCCTTCTCTGCCAGCCAGACATCTCAAGAATCGTCCACCGTCACCCTCTATTTCCAGTATCAATCCAATTCTGTGTCCAGTCAGCAACTCTCCCATGTGATCAAAACTTCCAAAGCAGCCTACTACAGTATGTGGAACCTTATCAAAGGCCTCGCTGAAGTCCGTATAGACTACATCTACAGCCCTTCTCTTCTCAATGTTCTTGGTTAATTCTTCAAAAATGTAATCAAATTTATGTGGCACGATCTCCCATGCATAAAACAATGCTGACTATCCCAAATCAACCTCTGTCTATCCAAATGCATGTATAAACATATCCTTCATATGTGCCACATGTGAAAAATTCTAAGCCATTGAATACAGATCCGCCCCCAGGTTACACCAGGATTCTAGGTTCAAAGTTTGTTTATTGGTTATCAAGGGTTGCGTTCTTGTGAACGGTTCATAATCTGGATGGTTTACAGGTCAGACATGTGACTCCGAACTGAGTTCCCCAACAGCGGAAGAAGCCTGCTGCCCTGCAGCCGCCAGCAAATCCATACCACTGGTCTCCCAAACACTTGTTCGTATGTACAGGTTGTACATTGTCATGGTTCTGTAAGCTGAGGAGAACCTATATAAGGATCAATTCAAATGAATTGCAAGTGCATTTCTGCACTTTACTGATACAAGGCAGGAAGATGATGCAGACTGGGAATGGTGGTGCATCGGTAGAGTTGCTGCACACCAGCGGTACAGTGCCAGAGACCTGGGTTCGATCCGAACAATGGGTGCTTGTCTGTATGGAATTTGTACGTTCTCCCTTTGATCTGCGTGGGCTTTCTCCAGTTTCCTCTCACACTCCAAAGATGGACAGGTTTGTAGGTTAATTAGCTTGGTATAATTGAAAATTATCCCAAGTATGTGTAGGATAGCTTTAGTGTGCAAGGATCGCAGGTCAGTGTGGATTCAGAGGGCCGAAGGCCTGCTTCCGCACTGTATTTCTAAACTAAACCAAACTAAATGACAGACAAAACTGACTAGCCTCAATGATATGTATGAAATAACTTCAATTTAAAGAGAGGCTATAACAAGAAGCAAACAAGCAATGCAGATTTTATGGATAAAAATTAGAAATAAAGAAGAATTTAAGGCTGTTTTGTGAGCTCTGCATAGGTCCCCTGATAGCAATAATGAAGTAGAGGAATGTTTAAATGTGCAAAGTAGATGCGGAGGTGGCAAAGGGCGAGTGGTTTGAATGGAAGTTGTTGAACCATGTTTCAATTGAGAAAGCAGAGAGAACGGTAGAGAATATTTGGATGTGTGTTTTGGTTAGCTTTTTTACATGAATATGTCCCTGAACAAATGTTTTAGACTTTGTTAGATTTACTGAAAAGTTAATGGTCTAAGAGTTTATCTCATACAATCAAATGTACGATAAGGTTCTAATGACTTCCAGGCAAGAGACAGGGACCATCCATGTTTAAATTTTTGTCTGTTAATGGGTAAATTGAAATTCTTAAGATAAAAGGGATCTGTTTAAAAATAAGTCAGTGTGACGGAGAACTACTTCAGGCCCCGACATGGCAAGAACATCATGCCAAAATAAACCCATGGATGACCAAAGATGTATGAGAGAACAAATCTGAAAGGGAAATTATACAAAAATGCAAAAAAAAGGTTGGGGAAATATACGCAGGTATTATTTCTATATACTTCCAGATGACATTTGTTATAGTCTAGATATTTATTGGCACTGCGCGGAGGAGTGTTAAAGGGGAACAGCACCTAGTACTCTACTTGGAATTTGCCTTGTTACTTACAATCCAATGGTTTGAATATTGAATTCCCCAATTTTAGGTAACTCACTCACCTTTTTGCCCCCCACTCTCTTCCCCATGCCCCACCCAGCTGCACATCCATTCCTATCACTATCCCACCCCCTTTCTCTTTCTCCCAATGCCTTCCACCGATATCCATTCCTGTGGTTTCACATTTCACTCCTCCCCTAATCTAGGACACTTTGTCTCCTTTTTCCCCCTCTAGCGTTTGTCCACCCATCAGCCAAACAAACACCCTCGTCTGTATCCTCTTGCCAGGCTTTGTCCAGCCCAACTCTTTTCCAGCATTCTCCCCCTACTTCAATCAGTCTGAAAAAGTGTCCTGACCCAAAACTTTACCCATTCATGTTCTCCAGAGATGCTGGGTTACTCCTGCACTTTGGGTTTTATTTTTGCAAACCAGCATCTGCAGTTCCTTGTGTCTGCATTAAAGAGTCATTCCGTCTTGTGACAATGACTATTTTGGCCATTTGCATAATGCAAAATTCAGCACCTAAGATGAGTATCTGCAGAGTATCTTTGCAGTTGGTGCACTGTGCAGCCATCATGCACTGGTGTAGAGGGAAGGAATGCCTGAGGTAATGCATAAGGTGCCAGTCAAGCAGGATGCTTGGATCTGTTTGGTGTCAAGTTTCTGGAGAGTTGTTGATACTATACTCATTTTAATTTTAGGTTTATTATTGTCACTGTACTGAGGGCAGTGAACAGCTTTGTTTTGCATGCTATAAAAACAAATCAAATCAGATGATCCATATATGTAGAATTTTTTTTGTCCCTTAATATATTTTTTAATACAAATTCTTAATATATTCTTACATTATATTATAATAATATGTTCTTAATACAAATAAATTTGTCCCTTGTAGGCGGTGGAATGGTTTTGGAGAATCAGTGAGTGAGTCACTCGCTGTGGGATATCCTGTCTCTTGACAGGTTCTTGGAGCCACAGTATTTCTGCGGCTGCTCTGGTTGCATTTCTGGTCAATGCCGACCCCATGTGTTGAGAGACGCAGTGATAGTAATACCATTGAATATCAAGGGTAGGTCATTAGACTCTCACTTGTTGGAGATGGGTATTCTCTGTCACTTTTGTGGTGGGAATGTTACTTGTTGCAACAATGTGATAATATGATTATCGATATAAAGCTCACGTGATATTGTAGTCTGATCATATTTTAATCTGGTGATCATACATATAACTATATCTTTCATTTATTTTTGGTCTTTAATGTGCATGTGCAAAGATTTGTGGTTTAGTAACATATGAATGGTGACAGCTGGCAGTTCTTTCATAGCTCTGTGTTATGGCATGGATGAATTCTATAATGGTGACTGTTTCTATGATCACAAGTAATTTATTCTGTGTTTCAGACTCGGTCTCCATCCATTCTGAGGAGATCCTGAGCATCTCTGATGTTATTAGATTTCATTAAATCTTCTGCATTGAATTATATTTACTTGAATTATATTTCAGCTGCTGTTATACAGTCAGAAAGTCATTTCGTAGTAAACAGGGTGCAGGAGTAGGCCATTCGGCCCTTCGAGCCAGTACTGCCATTCAATACGATAATGAATGATCATTCAGAATCAGTACCGTGTTCCTGCTTTCTTGATATTGAGGGAGTGCAGCGTAGGTCTACAAGGTTAATTCCCGGGATGGCGGGACTGTCATATGTTGAGAGAATGGAGCGGCTGGGCTTGTATACTCTGGAGTTTAGAAGGATGAGAGGAGATCTTATTGAAACATATAAGATTATTAAGGGTTTGGACAAGCTAAAGGCAGGAAACGTGTTCCCGATGTTGGGGGAGTCCAGAACCAGGGGCCACAGTTTAAGAGTAAGGGGTAAACCATTTAGAAAGGAGACGAGGAAACACTTTTTCTCACAGAGAGTTGTGAGTCAGTGGAATTCTCTGCCTCAGTAGATGCCGGTTCTCTTGATACTTTCAAGAGAGAGCTAGATAGGGCTCTTCAAGATAGCAGAGTCAAGGGAAATGGGGAGAAGGCAGGAACAGAGTACTGATTGGGGATGATCAGCCATGATCACATTGAACAGCGGTTTAGTTCAGTTTTGTTGAGCATACAGAATGGAAACAGGCCCTTTGGCCCATTGAGTCAGTGGCAATCATCGATTAGCTGTCTACACTAATTCAATGTGATCACACTTTTTCATCCATTGCTTACACGTTAGGTGGATTTTACAGTAGCCAATTAACCTCAAAATCCACGTCTTTGGAATGTGTGAGGAAACCGGAGCTTCCAGAGAAAGCCCATGTGGTCACAGGGAGAATGTGCAAACGCTACACTGTCAGCATGCACCCAAGGTCAGGATTTAACCCAGGTTTCTGGCACTATGTGGCGTCAGCTCTGCCAACTGTGCCACCATTAAACACAATTTGCAATTCCTCGGCCCATTTGCCCAGCTGATCAACATCTGCAAATTTACTAATCAAGCTTTGTACATTCTCATCCAAATCATTGATGTAGATGACAAACAGCAATGGGCCCTGTGCAGATTCCCAAGGCATATCACTAATCACAGGCCTCCAGTCTGAAAATCAACTTCCCACCACCACCCTCTATTTCCTACCAGGAAGCCAATTCTGTGACAAATTAGCTACTTTCCGTGCATCCCAACCAATCTAATCTTCCAAAGCAACCTACCATGAGGAACCTTTTCAAAGCACTTGGTTAGATCCATATAGATTGTGTCAACAACCCTGCCCTCATCAGCCTTCCTGGTTACTTCTTCAAAAAATAATTAAATCCGTGAGACTCAATCTCCCACACAGTAAACCATGCTGACTATCCAGTTTGAGAAGGGTCCCAAAGCAAAGCATCGCTTATCCACCCTCCAGAGATGCTGTCTGACCTGCTGAGTTACTCTAGCAATTTATGTTCTATCTCTAATCCATCTTTATCTTTCCAAATGCATGTACATCTTACATCCCACAAAATCTTCTCCAGTAACTTTCCAACCACAGATGTTAGGCTCATTGGTTCATAGTTCCCAGTTTTTTTCATTGCAGCCCTTTTTAGCAAGGAGTACAACATTAACCACATTCCAGTCTTCATTGACATTTGTTCATGAATTAATTGCCAAGGAACCAGTCAAGGAATGTGCAACAAAGTCTTCCTATCAGTAAAATTATTTTTCGTAGCAGCGATATTCAATGGAAAGATGGCTCAAAGCAGGTTCAATCCTCAAATGCCATTTGTGTGGAGTCAGTATGCTTTCTCTACTAGGCCTGGATAGGCTTCCCCTGTGCTCCCAAGATGTATTGGACGGTAGGTAAATTAGCCAGTGTAAACCTCCGTGCGTACAGCCAAGTGATCAAATGTGGGGATTGGGGTGGCAGGGGCGTGAAGGGGGATGGGTGAGGGAGGAGAGCGGTTAGATGGAAATATGGGTAAAATAAAATAAATTTAAGAATACTGTAAAGGAGTACTTCATGGTTGGCGCAAACGCAAGGGCTGAAGGGTTTGTTTCCGTGTTGTATCTCTCTATATTACTCTAATTTGCAAGTAAATCTCTACAGAGGTGAAAGGCATAGGAAAGCATGTAACAAAGTGTAGGAAGGAGCTGTAGATGCTGGTTTGCACTGGAGATCGACATGAGATACTGGGGTGAATAAGCGGGTCAGGCAGCATCTCTGGAAAAAGGAATAGGTGACATTTTGGTGTCTGAAGAAGCGTCTCGACCCAAAACCGATTCCTTTTCTCCAGAGAAGCTGCCTGACCCGCCGAGATACTCCAGCATTTTGTGTCCAAAACAGTGTCATTAATAGAATAAAAATGAACTGCACCTCTTGAAGAATTTGAAAGTAGCTGAAGGATATCACGGTGTAGGTACAACTGCATAAGAAAAAGAGATGGAAATACCTTGGTATAGTTAAGACAGTATGCATTGGTGACTGTAGTCCATAGCATAGTAATTAATTATTGTAAATAACTGTATGTTGGTGGTATACTGGTGACCATGTACAATATATTAATACATCTATGGATTCATTAGTGAGTTTATAGGATGTTATATTAATGACTATGTATTATTGTTACATATGATAGTACAATATTATTGTGTGTGATAGTTTATTTGTGGCTATCGTATGATAGTGGTGGGATGATGGTACCTTTGACCGAGCTGACACTTTGAGAATAGATGATATCGATAAATATGTGATGGTGATAAATGGTTAAAAGAAATCTGTACTTGCACTGTTGACAGTTGATGTTCAAGGAGAGGTTTCCTTTTTTGAAAAAAAAAACGCTGAATCTACTGCAGTCCATTCTCAAACCAAAATAAAAATGACTATCAAAAATATCTGTAAAACATCCAGAAAAGTCTTCAAGCTAGTTTACAAAAAATAGGCAAAACGATACCAGACCTAATTTCCGATTCCCTTTATCCATTTGTCACATTTTTTTGTCACTCAGGAGAAAACATTCTTCTTTCATGAATGCAAAAGCCAAACTGGAATGAAAGCAAGTGACATCAGCATGTCATGGACGTCACTGTAATTGACAGAAAGCTTTGCTTACAACATATTTCTGCCACATGTCAGGAATCTAATATCAGGGCAATGCTTTCAACAAAATACAAAAATGACTGCATAAGAATGCATTATGTACAGAATGCAAGTAAAATAGGTGGTTATTCCTTTATTTTTTAATTGTAGCATTATATGTATCAGAGTCTGGCAACTTGGGTTTCCATATGTGACGATAATACAAATACACTTTGATTTCTTAAATTAATTGTTTGAGTACTGAACTTTTTTTGCCATTTTGCCAAGTGAATCAGGTTTTCCACATCTGGGCTACATGACTACAGATGCACCGTTAACTACTTCTAATGTGCAGCCAATGAGAATAAGTTATAATGTAAAAGGTTTGAAACACATCCGTCATACTTCAGGCTTCACACTTTGGACATCACACTTTGTCACACATGCAAATCTCTGTGTCACGCTTAAATCAAAAATAATAAAAATGAAAGACAGCCAGTCATTCGCTGTTGGTTTCCCCTGACCTTGGGATGAGCTCCAGATTTAAAGTACATCCACAACAATACCAGTAGTACTGTATGTATCTTTTACAACAATTATGAAATAATTGATTTTTTTTGCACTTTGTATATTTACATATTAGGAGGGTTAATTTAATGGATGTGTGAACAGATACTAAAGGATTGCTGATCTGATAAGGCACAGCCGTTTGAATGCCTGGACCTAGTCCATAATTTTGGTCATAATTGTTGATGAGCAAGGTTTGAAGTCGCGTGAAGATGCTACAGCATTGATTAGGTACATTTTTCATGGGGATTTTAACGTCCATACTGCCATGTCTACTGAGGACATGGACATATGCACAGAATGCGGGGGAGGGGGAAGTTTCTTGAAAACAGCAGTGGGGAGGATGTTCACAGGTGATCCTGTACTCACAGGGGAATAGCATTCGCCTCTGCCAACCCCATTCATCATTCCGTTCACAGCCCGAGCTAGGCAGCCCGGCTTCCTGTTTTGTTTGGAGATACAGCGTGGACACATGTCCTTCGGCCCACCGAGTCTGCATGGCCAGCAATCCCTGCACATTAACACCATCCTACACACACTAGGGACAATTTACACTTATACCAGGCTAATTAACCTACAAACCTGTAGGTCTTTGGAATGTGGGAGGAAACCGAAGATCTCGGAGAAAACACACAGTCACGGGTAGAACGTACAAACTCCATACAGACAGCATCTGTGGTCGGGATCAAACGCGGGTCACCGGCGCTGGCAGCGCTGTAAGACAGCAACTGTACTGCTGCGCCATCGTGCTGCCCAGTTCTCCTCCTATTCTCCCATGAATGATCACTGGTAATGTGCCAGTCACTCGGTGCTCCCTGTCTCCAGGTGACGCGTGTACAGTATTGCCTCAATAAGTAAATTATCTGATGAGTAATTAAGAGGCCTGGATTAAGGGAACTGAGTTCAAATCTTACCATGATACCCATGTGAATTTAAATTCAGGGGCAGAGTGGTGCAGCGGTAGAGTTGCTGCCTTGCTGCGTCAGATATCTGGGTTTGATCCCGACTATGGGTGCTGTCTGTACCCAGTTTTTATACGTTCCCCCTGTGACTGTGACGGTTTTCTCTGGGTGCTCTGGTTTCCTCCCACATTCCAAAAACGTGCAGGTTAGTAGGTTAATTGGCATCTGTAAATTGTCCGTAATGTGTAGGATAGAGCAAGTGTAGGGGGAAATGCCGGTCGGCATGAAGGGCCGGTTTCCATGTTGTACCCTAAACTAAGCCAAACCAATGATCTACAATCTTTAAAGAAACAACTTGTTTTTAGTAATGATAATCATGGAATACTGGATTGTTGTTTAAAAAATACATCTGGTTCACTAATATTCTTTAGGAAAGGAAATCTGTCATCCTTCCTTGATCTGACCTATGTTTGAAAACAGACCTATTAACACGAATGAATCTGAAGAAGGGTCTCGACCCGAAACGTCGCCAATTCCTTCTCTCCAGAGATGCTGCCTGTCCCAACTGAGTTACTCCAGCATTTTGTGTCTTTGAATCTTTAGCAGCCTGGGCAACCTCTCAACTTGAAAGGTTAGAATAAATACCGTCTTTGCCAGTGATGACCAAAATGAATTTAATGAAGTATAATATCTTGAAGAAAATAGAGGCACTGAGGCATTAATTTATAGTCCTGAAGAGAATTTCCAGATTTATTGTTGTTGAAGAATTGCAAGCTCGTGTAAATGACCGACAAATATGTTTACAACTCCCATTCAAGCCTGTCGTGCCAAATGAACAGTAAATTGTGATAAACATTTAAAGGTGCTCAAAATCCTCTGCAATAGATGTTCAATTAAGCTTCAGCCTCTAAAAGGTGTCATTAGTTCTTAATTGAGCTGTTTCGGGCCCCATATCTCAGGATATGCTAGCATTGGAGAGGGTCTAGAGGAGGTTTATGAGAATGATCACAGGGATACTTGGGCTAACGTAGGAGGAGCAACTTGAAGGGTCTGTGCCTGTACTCGCTGGGGCTTAGTAGAATGGGGGGGGGGAGGGGGGGGATATCATTGAGACCTACTGAATAATAATAGGCCTAGGTAGTGGATACGGAGAGGAGTCATAATATCCAGTAGTCATAAAGAAAGTGCCTTTAGAATGGATTGAGGGGACATTTCTTTAGCTGGAGGGTGGTGAATCTGTGCAACAGACAGTAATGTGTAGATAGGAACTACAGATGCTAGTTTTCACAAGATAGACACAATATGGAAGCTAAGTTATTGGATATCTTTAAAGTGGAGATTGATAGGCTCCGGCTTAGTATTGGCATCAAAGGTTATGGTTAGAAGGCAGGAGAATGGGGTTGAGTGAGAAAAATGGATCAGCCACGAGTGACTGGCAGACCACACTCAACAGGACAGATGGTCTAATTCTGCTCCCATATCTTCTGGCCTTATGGAAAGCATTTTAGTCTAGCTCTCTTGATTATTAGTCATATCCTGAAAGTTCCTCAGGATGGTCATTCCAAATGGAAGCTTGGCTTCTTTGCCAAGATAATCTCTTCTGCCTCATACAGGTTAAACCAGTGTTTAAAATTTGACCTCCTCTTGGCAAACATTGAAGCACTGAAATACCTCAGTGATGAGGGGAGGATCATCCCCAGGTGATTACCCATCTACCTCACAAAAGGTGGGAGCAACACATACAGAGTAGCTGGGCCCTGTGATTACGGAGAGCTGGGGAGGGTATAGCAGAGGGTGAAACCAGAAAACCCCACAGCAGTTGTTAAAGTTTAGTCATTGCAGGGTGAGGGGGTTATTTAAATCTATTAATGAAGTGGCCCGTAACTCCACAGAGGGATGTTAACTTGTTACAAATCCAGCTGCTGGGAAGATACAGCGGGCAAACATTCAGTGGGTCACACCATGTTCTGCGTTTCTCTATGTTTAATCGACTGTCTCAGTTCCAATTTTCTGCGTTGGTGGGGATGAGATGATTGATATCTAGGCCATTGTGTCCGGCTACTACACTATGGCTTCTACACCATGGTGCCAGGCAATAGGGTATTTTTAGAGGACGTGGCGGTTTTAAGAGATGGTATAGGACCTGAATTCAAGATGGGTGCAAAATATGTAAAAGACCAAATCTGAGTCTGTTTTTTTATTTGGGCAGACTGTGAAGAACAACTCTAATTGTTCAGTGAGCTAATTAGCAAACATAAATTAAAATAATGTCACCCGACAAAGGGCGGCACATTGGCACAATGGTGGAGTTGCTGCCTTAAAGCCCAAGAGATCTGGGTTCGAACCTGACTACGGGCACAGTCTGTATAGAGTTGGTACTTTATCCCTGTGACCACGAGGGTTTTCTCCGGGTGCTTCGATTTTCCCTCACACTCCAAAGACATACAGGTTTGTAGGTTAATTGGCTTCTATTAAAAAAAATTGTTAATTGTTCCCAGTGTGTAGAATGGTGCTGGTGTACAGGGAACGCTGGTCAGTGTGGGCTTGATGGGCCGAAGGGCCTGTTTCAGCGCAGTATTTCTATCGTCTGAATAAAGTCTAAAGTCAAACAAGTAAGGAGTAAGAGGAAATACTTTTACTCAAAGACATTCAATGATACATCCATGTAGATTACAAAAATGTCATGGACCTATATCAATTGAAAGGACTGACAGCATGCTGCCCCCTGTAGAAAGAGAAGCAGTAAATAGGGATTAGAAGCTGTGCGACTGTACAAGGTCCTATGTGGATCACACTTAGTGCACTGTGAGTAGCTCCAGGGTCCCATACCTTGGAAAGGACATCATGGCCTTGAAGGCTGTGCAGCACAGATTTACAACAGTGAAGGGTGAATTGGAATAAAAGGACGTTATAGATGCGAGATTCATTCTCTTGAATTTAGAAAATTAAAGATTGATTTGATGATAGTTAAGGGAAACAGATATAATAGAAATAAAGTGTTTCTGCTGTTTTGAGTTTTATAAATTTGTGATAATCTGTCTACGAGTTTAATTAGGAAACAGTTCTAAACATAAAAGGTTTAGAAATTTGAAATACATAAGCAGCCATTATGTACAGTCAAAATTATTAATCTGATTTTAATAGATTTCTGTTAACTAAAAAGAGAAATGCGAATAACTGTTTGAAACAGAAATCGCCCCTTTAGCCCAACTTGTCCTTGCCTAGCATAAAACCTGCCTACGAGAATCCCATTTGTCCACATTCGGCCAATATTCCTCTCTGCCTTTCCTATCCATGAACCTGTTCAAATGCATTTTAAACATTGTAATTGTTTCTTCCTCTACCACCTCCCCTGGCATCTTGTTCCAGATAACCACCACTCTCTGCACGGAAAAATGTACCCCTTGGACTTCCTTAAATTTCTCCTGTCTCATCTTTTAGTCTCTCGCACCCAGGAAAAACACTCTGACTATCTACCCTATCTATGTCCTCATAATCTTATGATATTTATGAAGTCATCTCTCAGCATCCTACAATCCAGCAAGGACAAGGCCAGCCTATCCAATCTTTATTTTTAACAAAAGCCCTCCATTCCATACAATATCCTGGTGAATTTCTTCTGCACTCTCTCTAATGCTACCACATCTTTCCTGTAGTGTGGCGACCAGAACTGTACACAATACTTCAAGTGTGGCCTAACCAACGTTTTGTGCAGTTGCAACAGGACGTCCCAAGTTTTATACTCGATGTCTCAGCCTTTGAAGGCAAGTATGCCAAATGCCTTCTGCACTACCCTATCCACCCGTGTCGCCTTTTTCAGGGAACTATGAACTTCCACCTCAACACTTCTAAAGTCAATCCTGTTTACCGTATGCTTCAGCCAGTATTTGACATATATGAACTTGTTCTGATTAATTTCCATCTGCCACTGCACCACCCACTTTTCCAGCTGGTCTGTGTCTCTCTGTATCCTTGGCTAACCTTCTTCACTATCTATGACTGCACAATTCTTTTGCATGATCAATAAGTTTAATAATCAGAACATCGACATGCACATTCAGGTCATTTATATACTGTATGACAAACAACAAAAAAAGGAACACCAATATAGAACAAAGGCGAATCATGTAACACTAAATGAGGGACTCTTACCAACTTCTACAGATGCACTGTGGAAAGCATCCTATCAAGGCTTGATTTGGGGACAGCTCTGCCATAAACCACAAGAGTTGTGAATGTAGACCTGTTCATCGCACAGAGCAGCCTACCCCATCACTTCCATCTACACTTTACACTGCTGCAGAAAAGCAGCCAACATTACCAAGGACCATTTACATCCCAGTCATCTCATCCCCTCTCCCATCGGGCAGAAGATATAAAAACTTGACAGCACATACAGGCACCTCTCATTTTATGCGTATTTGATTCATGCATTTTTTAAATAAAGCGCTTGTTCCTTTAATACCAAAGCTTGATTTACATGCTCATACTTTTGGAATGATGCGTTCAAATTTACTATTGACAGTGAGTGTATTTGCGTATATGTTTAATTTACATGTTTTTGAATTGGACACCACTTTACAAGCACATAACCCCTGCGTTCAAGGCAAGGTGCCCGTACACCCAGATTCAGGAAACGCACCTTCCCCGTGATTATCAGACTACTGAACTGAACTTTTGTAAGCTAAGGGCGTTGTCCCAATCTCCCAACCAAGTTCATTGTGGCCCTTGCACTTTTAAAAATCTGCATTTTCTCTGTAACTGTATCACTATAATATTGTAACACTATATTCTGCATTCTGATATTTGTCTCTTTGCATTACCTGTTGTTCTTGTGTATGGTATGGAATGACCAGATACAAACAAAGGGTTTTCACTGTATCTCGGTAATATACCAATACCAGTAAATATTGCTTTCCTTGTGCTTGTTGGGACATAAATGTCCTACAACAAACTTTATGGAAACAGAATCAGTACCAGTCATCAAGGACAGGTACCCTTTAAATAAAAAAAAACAAAGTGCTGGAGTAACTCAGCGGATTAGGCAACATCTCTGGAGAACATGGATAGGCAACATTTCGGGTCGGGAGTCTAAAAAAGGGCCCCAACCTGAAACATGGCCTATCCATGTCTTCCAGTGATGCCGCCTGACCTGCTGAGTTACTTCAGCACTCTGTTTTTGTAAACCATCTTTTGCAGTTCCCTCGTGTCTCCTTTAGGCAAGGACGAGACTTGCCTTGGAAGTGCCCAGAAGGCAGCTTGTGCCCGAGTGCCCCGTGTTTCTGAAAAACAGAGAAAATTCCAGAATTGTCATGCAGGCAGTCAATGTGTGTCATTGGAAATCACCCACATTCTTTTGCTCCTCCATGGATTAATGCAACAAAACAAGGAGGAACTGGAAACAAAACTATGATATTGAAGGACCATGTGTAACTTGCCGTAAATCCTTGATTTACCTGTATATTTTATTTTACATTAAAATCTGACTACAAAGCACATTAGAGGAAAGTGTATAGGTTCTGGACAGTATTGTTTCCTTTCTGACTAATAAATTGAATACCCAGGATTAGATGTAGCATCTTCTGCAGCCTTACAGCGGAATTTGCATGATGGAAACTTCAAAGAGGAGGACATTGGTTTTGTGCATTGGTTATGCATTCGGAAATAGCCGTGGAGGTAGCACCTGCAGCAGCAGAACATCTTGGCCGTGAGATAGATCTTGTCACTAAACAACAGATGTGGGACTGTACGAAGGACACACCACTTGCAGGAACTGGCATCAAGTGGAGAATTTAATGACTGGCTGATGGTGTTAAGGAAGAGAGTTGCACAAGTAAGAATCACTCAGATGCTTGAATTTATTTACTGTCAGTGTCCTTGGGTGAGTTTGACAGAGATGTGCATTTGCTCTGAATTGATTGGAGGGTCTGGCTCCAGCTCGGTCTGCCTAGGCTGTTGCTTTCAGCAAAGGTCATAGAAGGAGCCTGCAGAAATTAGCCATGGATGTTTTAGCCATGGAAGAACTGGGTATGTTCAATTAAATGAGTTAAAGGAATACTGATGTGGAATTATTGTAATAATTTTAACATTAGGTTTATCTTTGAAATATCTATAATGTTTTAAAAAATGTTTCTTTCAGGATCAACTGTAACATTGTTAAAGGTAACGTACTCCAGGAATATATCGATTAAAACTCTAATTAGGTCTCTGCTGTAAGTGCAACTTTAAAGAACACTCCAAAACTACAGGGTATTAACATTTCTTTAAGGAAGCCATTCATCGACTGGTTTGGAGCCCGGATTCTTCGATCCAAGCTCTCTTTGAGCACCAGAACAGTACAATTAATAACATGACAATCGGAAAACAAAATGCAGGTGCTGGAAATCTGAAATGATAGCAGAACTAGCAGGATCACTCAGCAGGTCAGGCAAGTTCCACATTGAATTTTGTCTTATTTGCCCATATTTTGGCACATATCCCTCGAAACCTTTCCTATCCATGTACCTACCCCAATGACTTCCTTTGGCAGCTCATTTTATATGATATATGCAAATATATAATCACCACTGTTATCATCATCCCCATCTTTCAAACAGATATTTCGCTACTTGAAGACACCGCACTTTTGCAACAAACAGTAGTTCCTTAACCACCGTTCGGACTGGATCCTGCACCAATGAATATTTGTTCATTTGGAACTAGTCCCAACAACATTCTTTCAGTATTGTTTCTGCATTCCTTCAATGTGTTGGAAAAGCCTAGAAAAGCAATTTGTAATTATCTAGATGTTCAAGATGTATGCTGCATAATCATTAGACTTGAACTGGAGTCCCGTGAAAGCGCTTTGACATAGAGATATTAGTGAGTTTCCCTTTCACTACAATTTTGACAAGGATATCGGTGTAGGAAAAGAACACCGTCCAACTGCAAATTGTTTTTAATTCAGCTCAAACTCCTGCCCATGTTTGGTCTGAGAGACATTGAGGCAGCTATGCCACATTTCATGCCACAAAGGAGATCTGTTTGGATATATGTCCTATATTCCAAAAGGTTAATTTCTTTGGAACATTTTTACTGCTTATTTCATTCTGTTGGGATGTCATTAACGATTTGCATATCTCAGTTTCTCATTAAATGCTTTGCATTGAAATGAGCATACTTCTTTTGACAGGCTAATCTACAAAACTACTGACATAAAAATTGATAGTCTGAGACTTGATATTACAACAGGATTCCTTGAGGGACATTTTTCCCTCCATGTCAATTTTGGCTTGCAAGTTGTTTCTCAGTTTCATCGTGCATAACTACTTTTCCCAGTATTAGACCACATTGACTACGAATTGGGATTACATTTTTATAATGCCGAATGGCTAAATCTATAGGTTGTTCATTTTGGGTGTATGCCTTTTACACGTGTAGTGTTGTACGTTATTTTTACAGATGATTCTGCGTTAGAATATTGCAATTTGTTCGACTTTTAAAAATAGAAATCTGCTTGATTTGATATTTTGCGTATTTTTGAATATTTATCTTCCCCTTAACTAGTTTGGCTTTCAAAGTAATTTTCTGTTTTATTTTACTTATTAAAACATTGACCCTTATGGCATAAATTAAATCTGGTGAGTCATCTGCCTAAACCTTCAAATTTTAAATGAGTCGTTCACAAAATTCCTATTGTTTCCAATTAAACTGCACCCTTTTTCTCTCTCTGTTTTACGAGAGAGGGGACTAGCCCTTGTCTCTAACTGTGATATCCAAGGGTATTCCCACAGCTTGAAGTAAAGATGCAGTCTGTGCCCCTTTCTCTAGTTTTCATTACAAAGATTAGTGTCTGTGTCAAATAAAATTTCAACTACTTTCTGAAGTGTTTTAATGGGCATGTCAGTCCTGCTGCAAAGTCTGAGTATCAGATCAGATCCTTTTAACATTGGATCCTTTGTGTATAATTAATGAAACCTCATGGGATGATTTTTCCTTTTGCAAAGTAGGTAAGATTTTCATAGGTTAGGGCAAGGACAGACAGAAAGTTGATGAGTTGACAGACTTAGTACAGCTTTGGTAAATTGTGAAGCTAATTTAATGCGCTGCTTTTGACTAGTTTTGAAGAAGTACATTAAAAGGTCCATGCCAATTAGTTAGCTTCAAGCAAATGTCCTGTTTAAAGTTTTCAGATTTCCTATGATCTAGATATATGACTGTGTATTGGTATGCCCATGATATGACATCGGTGCTACTCCTGAACCAGAATATTCACCCTGGAGTGAGGGTCAAAATAACATCGGAATGCAACACCTTTTCCACATCAGAGTAAAGCTGTCAGTGGAGGCTGCTACTGTGCTGCTGGGGAAGTGAAAATGCCTCTGAGAATTATTTTCACTTTGATACTGCCACCTTTTGTAACTTGTTTCCTTTTAGAGTAGATTGCCCTTCAGTTTTTACTTTTTCTTCTTGGAAACAGCTCAGCTCCTTGGCATTTGGTATAAGATGAGCGGGGCCACAGGCTGAGTGGCAGAGCAGAGCGTAGAGCACTCCATCCTCACTCTGCACTGACGTGACTAGAAAGCGCAACCATTGTTTGCCTATGTTCATCTTCAACAGTAAAGCAAAATGCAAGAAGTGCACAAAAAATAAGATTTTATTTTCAACTGGTTCAAGCCATTTACTCATTAGCTAAATTGAACCCTGTTGTGTTGAAAATCCTGCTGTTCTGGAAATACTGATGGTTTGTCTCTCAGTGGATCTGTTTAGTTAAGTAACTGCGTATGGATATTAAGCACTATTTTAAACCCCATTTGCATTTGTGATTTATTATTTGCATGTGGAACAAATCTCTGCTGAAAATGCGATCTCAAATAGTGTTGTAAGTGTAGTTGAATGTAAAGTCCATGAAATGTCATAGTATCTAGGCTGCTACAACCCCAAAACAGATATTTGGCCCAGCCTGTCTATGTTATTGTTTATTATCTACATATTCCTCTCACACTTTATTTTGCTTAATACTATCAGGGATTCGAGTCTGAGGGATGGTTTTGTTAAGATTAACTAGCAGTTATCAAAGGAAGGCTATATAGTGCATTGGGCAAAGGCCACTCTGTTCCAAGAGGATATGAGAACAATCGCATCCGTGACTATTCTTCACAGCGCAGATGATGAAAGCCGGTTATAATCAGAGTGTTACACCTTACTGCGTTGAGGATTTTCTTGAGGTCCAAGGCATTTGGCAACTAAATAAATCATGAGCATAAAATTAATTATGGAAAAGATTGGCAATGATTTTTAAAATAGCATAAATTCTCCATTAGCAGAAATTGATTTTTACTATTTAACATTTGATAAAACTCTTAAGATCAACAGGCAGGAAAATAAGGTCAATGCCGGTGAGGAGGATGAGGTGAGGGAGGGTGGGAGCAGTGGATTTGGATGGCAGGGATTTCAAACTAGTGAATCTGTTTATTACCTGAGAGAGAGAGAGAGAGAGAGAGAGAGAGAGGGGGGAGGAGAGAGAGAAGGGTGAGGGGGAGAGAGGAGGGTGGGGGGGGGGGGAGAGGAAAGTGATGGGGGGGAAGGGTGAGGTGAGAGGGGTGAGAGGGTGACGGGGCAGAGGGTGAGGGAGGGGTAGAGAGGGAGAGAACAAAAATCGAATGAAGAAAGATTATCTAAAACAAAGCAAATAATTATTGTAATGTGTTGAGGGAAGAATTCAGTCTGGTGCAGTCAATACTCATACACTGATATTGTATATTAGTGGAACCCAAGTACATAAATAACTGGAGAAGGAGCTCCCACAAAGATATAGATTTTTGTGGTATAGAAAGGAAAATAAATCAAATTATGTTGGAACAACATCAAGGGGAGGGGAAGGCTTTGAGCGTCTGAAGACATTTGCAATGTAATTGATTTTTGAAGGTAGGAAGCCAATCAGTATAAGTAAATTGACGTTATGAGATAAAAATGATCTCTTAATGCAATGCCTTCCTCATGTTGCATTTTCAGTGCAAATAAATGTGGCCGAACCCCCCCCGGATCACTGTGACAGCAGTTATTGTGCACGGCACAGCGTTGTCGAGTCAATGGGGTTCTCTTCATGTTGCAGTTGATTTTTACTGCAAGTGTCTGCACTCCCTGCGAGAAGGCAATGAACAGTCTCACACTGATTGCTGTTTCAGCCAACAGCGGTCAGGAGAATGTAATTAATGACTCTATTTGCTCGAGCATGGCTGAGAACAATTGAGTTTGTTATGGCAACAACTGATGCCAGCTTCCCTGGGCTCAAGGGATGTGTTTAGTCTGCAGCTACAGCTGGGCAGAGCACCAGATGATCCTCATGCAATGGGAGTGTTTGGCAAATGAAGTGTCAATAAAGTTAAGTGATTCAGTCCTACATTTTCAAACTGGAGTAGATGAGGAGGTGGAGTGATTTGATGGATTGCCTGTGTAACAGACCTCATGAGTAGTATTTGACCTGTCCACAACTGGGCTGCAGAAACCAGGATGCAAAAAATGAACAGCACAGGAAAACATCACTAAGGTGAAAAGTAGCAGGGTTGGGATGGTAGTGATTTGCGGTGGCATAATTTTTGTTGTAATAATTTTAATTGCAGACTAAAGTGATGTAATAGCATCTTCATATTGTGGAAATATGAGTAAATTTGCCTTAAACAGTTTTAAACAAAACAACACTAAATGTTAGTTGCTACCACCTTACCACACCGTCTTAGGTTTGTCAGTGTTAGCAGAATAAACTGATGGTAGTTTGTAGAGTTAGAAATAAGAAGCAAGTTTGAGTTTAGTGATCTGCCAGTTTAGTTTGAAACTTACTCGATCTGAAAATTGATGGGAATGCTGTCTCCTACAAGAAATGCAATAGAATTCTTGCTTTTCATTTTAAGCCTACCCTGATAGAAACACACAATGCACTCCTCCCAACAGAGTCTCCTATTACTGGAATAAATTCTTTAAAGTAAGGGACTCAGTCAGTCTGTGGACAGAGATTACAGCAGTTCATGATTGGATGTTCTGATTTCCATTGCTGTGTAGGGTTCAGGCCATGGGTCCTTCTGAAATTCCAGCGAAAGATCAGAATGTGGTAAAATGTTCAGTGTGGCAGATGTGCTGCCCTGAGTAGATAGAAAATAATTGCTTCGGGATATTAGAATCTTGAAACTATTACTAAAGAACAAATGAAAGAAAGAAAACTTGCATTGATATAACGGCTTTCACCACCTCAGGACACCTTGAATCATTACAGCTAATAAAGTGTGTTTACCATTGCAATGTAATTAGACACAGAAATGTCCCATAAAGAGACAATGGCACAAATGACTACATCAGACATTTTTACTGATGTAGGTTAATAGAACTTCTTAGGATGCTGAGGGAACTTCTCTGGCTCTTCTTAAAATAATACCGTAACATTCATTTGAGGAAGTTTACAATCGATTTGAAGGCTTTATGAGGCTATTACTATTGCTCTTCTACATCCCACTATGAGAGTGGGAGGGGAATTTAAAGTGTTTCACATCTGGAGCAAGATTCCTTTGGGTGTTGTACGATAAAGTGGGCTGTGATGATGTGTTTTGTGCTTGTGTAATGGAACTAGTAATCCAGTGGCATGGACTAATAACCCTGAAGCATGTGTTCAATTTCCATTGTGGCAGCTAGGTAAATTAATTTCAATTAATTAATTAAACTTGGAATATGCCACCAGTATCAGTAATTGGAACCACAGACAGATAGTTGTAAAAGCATGATAATTTCACTGATTTGTTCTGAATGAAAATAACATCTGAATTCTTCTTCTGACAGTGAAATAGCCTCTCAATAACCAATCTGTCTCAGAATCTTATATCTTTCATTGAGGTCAACTCTCATTCTTTCGTACTATTGAGAGACCTGATTTACTCCATTTCTTCTCATAGAAAAAAAATTCTTAGCCCAGGAATCAATGAAGCAATGCTTCAGCTCCTGCAAGGCAAGTGTTTCTGGCCTGGGACCAAACCAGCCTCATCAAAACCTACTACAGTTGCAGTTAGAGTTCCTTACTCTTTTTTATTCCAACTTCCATGCAATCGAGTCCAACATACGTTCACTTGAATGTTACCTGCATGTTAACTTTTGGTGTTTCTTATAGAAGAATAGCAAAATCTTTTAGTGACTATATTTCACGCAATGGAGAAAAATATCGGTCTAATTCTTTAGTGCCAAGTGTGATTCAGAGGTATGTTATTGATCATTTTGGTCATGAACTATTAGAAAAAAATTAAATTGTACCTGTAGCCCGAAGCTTCAGGTGCAACTAAATGGGCCTTTGAGCCTTTCCTTTTATTATTTAGCCATTGTAAAGAAGCAAGTAAAGTAAGGTGTAATGTAAGTCCAAGACCAAGCGAATGGAGAAGGCAAGTAGTCAGAATTTGGACCTGTGCTTTGGGTACTCTCTCGACCCAGGTTTGATCTGGAACCTTTTTTCCAGCAATTTAGTCAGCATCTTACTTGGGTCAGATGGAAGCCTCTGTTTGTGTTTGCAGATTGTATTATGGAATTAGGGTCACTTTTGGGGAGAAATCAGGTTTGGGGGTCAATATGTGGTCCTCAGAGTTGGGAGGTTGGGGGCTTGTTGGATTAGTTAGGATGTTAATGGAGAGTCTTGGGTAATCTGGGATTGGGCCGGATAAGAAGGGGAACAAGCAACCATTGGTTTCATATCAGAGTGATTGGAGATTCAGGAGGTCAGGGGATGAGACTGGTGGATGGTGCTGGTTGGTATTTCGACAGTGGGGGAAGATGAGTGTTAATGTATGAGAAGTGGAGACGGGTAAGGGAGCTTCCCTGAGTAGTCCTTCAAGGGCTGTTTCATGTAGCTATGCTATTAAAACATGGCTGGGCAACAGTTGGCGCATGGGCAATTAAATTTAACCGGTCATGTGCAATATGTGATTGGAGGCATCCAATTGAATTGACGAGAATGTTAGATTTGACCCAGACGTTGTACTCGGGAACAGAAATAATGGATTTTCCCATGTGCAGCGGTGGGTAAAAAAAAAGCTGCATTTATGAATGTTTAGACCAATCTGTTTTCATTACATTTTAATTCATTTTGGAGGAAATATCAAGAACAAAGATGTAATCTAATCGGCCAATCTGAAGGGTGTACAGGAACAGAGTGACCGTAGCATGTTTGTGCGTAAATATTTGAATGTGACAAGACCTGTTTAGAGCATGATTAATACATTGTTTCCCTCCATCCTGCATTTGATAGATGGAGGCATAGAATACAATATCATGGAGGTTATGGTGAATGTGTAAAAGCACTGATTGGGACACAATTGGAGTATTGTGCCTAATTCTAGTTGACTTCAATTTAGGGACATTGTGAAATGAGGGGCAAAAAAAGATTTGTAAAACAGTTCTGGAGATGGGGGAATTCAGCAATTAGAATACATTGGCATGGTTGTTATTCTCTTTGCAGCAAAGATTGAGTGGAGATTTGGTAGGAAATGGACCAGATCTTGATGAGTTTTGCTGGGGATATACAGAAGCTGGCCTATCAGCAGATTGTCCAGGAATATGAGACTTAGATTTAAAGTGATGGGCAAAAGAGATAGTGAGCATATGAGGAAATTGGTTGGTCTTGGCATCAGGTTATCAAAAATTGGAGCAGGAATATTAATCGGCAGGGCAGGTGGTCTGAGGAATGTCTAATAGAGTTTAATACAGATAGTGTGAGATGTTACCTTTTGGGAACGGTAGGGGTCTGGGGAGTGTTGTATAGCAGAGGGATCTTAGGTTGCAGGTGCACAGTTCCTTGAAAGTGGCATCACAGGTGGTTAAGAAGGCTTTTGGCACATTGGCCTTCAACAGTCAGAATATTTGGGATGTTGGGAGGTCATATTGGTGACATTTGGAAGACATTCGTGAGGCCACATGTGGAGTATTGTGTTCAGTTTTGGTCATCCTATTGGAGGAAATATGTTGTTAAGCTGGAAAGGGTGTAGAGATGATTTGCAAGGATGGTTCCAGCAATCAAGGGACTGAACTATAGGGAGAGGTTGAGCTGGTTTGAACTTTATTCCTTGGAGCACATGAGGGCGAGGGATGATCTTACAGAGGTGTATTAAATCACGAGGGGAATAGATGAGGTGAACGCACAGAATCTTTTACCTAGAGTAGGGAAATCAAGAACCAGAGGACAGTAGGACATCAAAAACCATAGCCGTGAGCACTGGCACGCCCCAAGGCTGTGTCCTAAGCCCCCTGCTGTTTAGTCTGCTTACACACGACTGTACTGCTAGACTCAACAACAACTTCATCAACAAGTTCGCTGATGACACAACAGTGGTGGGTCTCATCAGTGACAATGATGAGTCGGCGTACAGGATGGAGGTGGAGCTGCTCACAGGATGGTGCAAATCCCACAACCTCATTCTCAACGTGGGAAAAACGAAGGAGATGGTGGTTGACTTCAGGAGGGCGGGAAAACAATGCCATACACCTCTGCACATCGATGGAGCTGATGTGGAAAGGGTCAGCAGTGTGAAGTTTCTAGGACTCCACCTGTCAGATGACCTGACGTCCATGACCAACACCACAGCACTGGTCAAGAGAGCCCAGCAGCGACTACACCCTCTCCGAAGACTACGGAAAGCAGGTCTCCCCACTGCACACCTACGAACTTTTTATAGGGGGACAATCGAGAGCACATTAACCTACGGCATCACCTCCTGGTTCGGGAGCTGCAAGGCGTACGAACAGCACCAACTGGACAGGATTGTGAAGACCGCCAGCAGGATTATTGGTGCTCCACTCCCTTTCCTGCTGGACATATACAGGAAGAGATGTATCAGCAGAGCCATCTCCATCATCAAAGACCCCTACCACCCATCGCATCACATATTCTCCATCCTGCCATCTGGGAAGAGGTACAGGAGCATCAGCTGCAAAACCAGCAGGATGCTCCTCAGCTTCTTCCCGCAGGCTATAAGACTGATAAACGGACTTTGCCCCCTGCCAAAGTATCGCGCACCAAACACCAACCTGGACACACTGAAGCAGAGCCATTGTTGTGCCACTGCCGATCGGAACTCGTGATATATGTACTTTTATTCTTTATTTCTATTTATTTTTTACCACACACTGAATGGACACTGGTTGAGAAACACTTTTTCGTTTTGTAAATACCCAGAAAAATGATAATAAAGATATACAATACAATACATAGGTTTAAGGTAACGGGAGAAAGATTTAATAGGAACCAAGGGGTGGTGGGTGTATGGAAGCAGCTGCCAGAGAAGATAATTGAGGCAGGCCCTATCACAAAATTAAAAAAACATGGAGAGGAAAGGTTTGTGGGGATATGGGCCAAACGCAGGCAGGTGGCACTAGTGTAGATGGGGCATGTTGGTCTGTGTGGGCACGTTGGGCCAAAAGGGCTGTTTCCAAGGTGCATTACTCTATCGCTCTATGACTCTATTTTCAGCACATGCATTGTGGACTGCAGGACCTGGGCTGTACTGTTCCATCTGTGTTGTATATGGAAAATGATGATAGCAGACTTCTGCCTGTAAAGATAATTAAAGCAGAGGCAAATGGGACTACTAAAGGGAGCTGGATAGGCATTTGTGGGAGAATAATTTACAGGATTACAGAAAAAGAGTGGGAGAACTGGTTGTGGACTGGATTGTTCTGATGAATGTATGGGCTTGCAGCTAAATGGGCAACTTCCCAAGAGGGAGTTAGGCAAAAGGTTAAAGAGCAGGACTGCAGGTGTAGTCATCTCTGGATCACTCCCTGTACCACGTGCCAGTGAGGGTATGAATAGGAAGGTTGCATAGATGAATGCGTGGCTGAGTAGTTGAGGCAGGGATTCAGATTTTTGGAACATTAGGATCTCATCTAAGGCAGAGGGGATCTGTACAAGAGGAATAAGTTGCACCTGAACTGGAGGGGAACCAATATCCTGGAAGGCAGGTTGCTTGTGCTACTCAAAAAGATTTAAATTAGTTCAGCGTGGCAATAGGATCCAATACAATAGTGAGGTAGATGAAGGGTTGGAAGTTGGTACAGAAGTCAATTACAGTAGTTTCAATAGATGGGATAGGCAGGAGCTTGGCAGGGAGTGAGGAAAGATGGTTAGATTAAATTGCATTTATTTTAATGCTAGAGGTGGATGAACTCAGGGTGTGGATGAAAAGTGAGGTGGATGAACTCGGGGTGTGGATAGATACATGTGAGTGGGACTTTGAAGCCATTACAGAAAGTTGGCTAAGGGAGAAACAGAACTGGCAGCTTTATGTTCTAGGGTACAGCTGCTACAAGTGAGATAGATGTGGGGGTAAAAGAGGAGGGGGAGTTGCTTTATTGATCGAGGAGAATATCGTGGCAGTAGTCCGAGATGATATTACTGAAGAATCGCCCAGGGATACCATATGAGTGGAGCCAAGAAATTAAAAGGGGATGATCATCTTGTTGGGAGAGTACAAGATAGTACTGAAATAGTCAATGGGAATTAGACGAGATTGTAGACGGCTGCAAAACCAATAAGGTTGTCATATTATTGGGTTTTAACTTTCCCAATGTAGACTGGGACTGCCATAGTGCCAAGGGCTTAGATGGGTCGATGTAAACATTACCCCTCAGATTCCTAATGAATCTTTCCCCCTTCACCTTAAACCCATGTCCTCTAGTTCTCAATTCCCCTACTCTGGGCAAGAGACTCTGTGTGTCTACCTGATCTATTCCAACTCATGATTTCATTCACCTCTATAAGAATAGGTGATTGAAGAGCATACCTAAGAAGGAAATCAGGAAGGCTAAAAGCAGGTATAAGATATCTCAGACATATAAGATTAAGGAGAATCCAGATTTGTTCAAGGGGTAAAAAAGGGAACTAGAAAGAGAAGAGGGCCCCTAGGGAAAAATAATGGTCATATACATATAGAACTGCAGAATATTAGGGAACTTGAGAAAGTCTTGAGGACAGTCTGTTTTGCAATCAAGAAAGTTCTGAATGTCCTAATATGTATTAAGGTATTTACATTTCCTGGGCGTGATCAGACTTATCCAAGGACACTGTGGGAAGCTAGAGAAGAAATTGAAGTACCCTGGATGAAATATGTGAATCATCATTAGACACAGGTGAGGTGCTGGAAGACAGGAGGGTGGCTAATTTTATGCCTCTGTTTAAGAAGGGCTGCAACGAAAAGCCTGGGAACTATACACTCGGTCAGCCCAGTAGAAAAATTACTGCAATGGGTTATGAGGGAGAAGATATGCATGTGTTTAAATACACAGGGGTTGAATAGGGATAGTCTGCATGGTTTTGCGAGATCGTGCATGGAAGATTATTTCTCACAAATATAATTGAGTTTTTTTGAAGAGGTTACAAGAAGATTGATGAGGGCGGTGCCATAGATGGACTGGCAAGGCCTTTCGTAAGATTCAGGATGGTAGGCTGCTTTGGAACGTGAGACGATATAGAATCCAGGGAGAGCTGGTTAACTATACAGAACTGGCTTCATGGTAGGAAACAGAGAATGGTGGTGGAAGGTTATTTTTCAAACAGGAAGCCTGAGAGTCATTGTATACCTCGGGGATTGGTGCTGAACCCATTGCTGTTTGTCACCTATATTAACAGTTTGTATGAGAATGTAGAAGGCATAGATATTTGTATGAGAATGTAGAAGGCATGATTAATTCGTTTGCAGATGACAATGAACTATGCAAGCTCTTTTTCTTTATTCATATACTTTCAGTTTTCACTCTCATTAGACCCTTGGTACTTTGTTATTTCTGATGTGCCTTTTTTTTTACTCTGAAGGCAAATACAAATATCTATTTTATAACAGCCATTTTCTTCTTCATTATCATTTTTCCTGCCTCAACCTCTGGGGACCAATGTTTATTTTTCCACTCAGTTTTTTACTCGTGCTTCTTACTCTTTTGTTGCACACCTCTAATTTTAATCTGATGCTGTTCTTAACCTCTTAAATTAGTCACACGTTGATCATTTTCATTGTGTTTATTTTATTTCTGCAGGAAATGCATCTTCATTAAGGAATAAGAAATGTGTGTTTAAATGTTATGGATTGCCGATTAAGGGACAGAAGTTTAGGGGTAACGTGAGGGGGAACTTCTTTACTCAGAGGGTGGTGGCTGTGTGGAATGAGCTTCCAGCAGAGGTGGTGGAGGCAGGATTGATTTTAACATTTAAAAGTAAAGTGGATAGGTATATGGACGTGAAGGGAATGGAGGGGTATGGTCTGAGTGCAGGTAGATGGGACTAGGGGAAAACAAATGGTCGGCACGGACTGGAAGGGCCGAGAGGGCCTGTATCCGTGCTGTAATTGTTATATGTTATCTTTGTTTATTGCCATATCTTTTAATCTAGTTTCCCAATCTAGTTTATTTGGATCATCTGTCATTCTTATGTTGTTGACTTTTCAAAATTAACATTATAGTTTCACATTTAAGCACATTAACCTCAAACCTCAATGTAAATTTTGGATCAATATAAAGTTATTTCATACAACGATTATTTCTTTGACAGTTTCTTAATACAAGATTATTTATTAGTTCTGTGTCCGGAAGAGAACTTTATAAATAATTTATTTCCTGGCTTCTTTTGTAGCTCTAGAAAGCTATCTGAAATCCATTTTCAATACATCCTCAACAGTTGCCAGATTTTTTTTTGGTAATTCAAAATAAAGATTAATTCCTCCAGAGCGCTTTGCATGAGTTTTGTTATGGATTGCCGTTTTTTGGTCATTCAATGTTGATTTTTAAAACCCACACTCAAAGCTCTTTATTCAATGTTACAAAGTCTCTAACTTTCATCTACTGTTGTCCTCGCTTTTCTTAAATTAGCTGCACATTGAATACTTTTCTTTTGGTTTTTATTTCTAAGTATATTAATTGAGAAATTAGAAATATTTACTTTATTGTTACCTTAGCTATTTATGCCCTCCAGAGATGGAGCCAGACCAGCACTTTATCTTTTAAAATAAAATAACATAGTAATGATAAATACAGCAATAAGATTAAACGAACAGCAGTGGTGCGAAGATTGTAATTCAGCCTGAATTTATGCACCATCAATTTTAATCTAATTTCACAATCTGCTTTATTCAACTTATCTCTCATTCCAACGTGAGAAGGATATTCAAGATTAACAATTTGTCCAACAGTATGGATAATGTAGGAGGAATAATGATAACTCTGGCCCAGTTGGTAAACTCTTCAAATTGAGATTAGTTTAATGTCATATACACCAGGGTACACCTTGCCCACTTAAAGCTCACTGAGTAAACAGTGCGCGGACCTTTTAATGAATGCAATAAAATAATGTGTATACACAAGGATCCCAAACTGTAATACTAACCTATCCATGTCTCCCAGAGATGGAGTCAGTCTCCAGCACTTTTTGAATTTTAAAAGAACAGCAGAGTGGTGTGAAGTTTGTAATTCAGTCTGAAGTTGTGCAAAATAATATTAAAGTGCAATAATGGAAACAAGGTAAATGTACGTGGAAGTGACTTGGAAATGAAGTGTGAAAGAGGCAACTGCTTCAGGAATCTGATAGTATTGGTGAATAAACTATTTTTAAGTCTGGATGTCCAGGAAGTGACAAGTCTGATGGACTGAGTTGTGTTCACCATTCTTTAAGGTTGTGAGTCCAAGCCCCATTCTAGAAACTTTGAATTTAAACATCTTCACTGACAGTGATCTGCTTTGCTATAAATTGAAAGCCTACCTGACCACATCATTGAAGCTGGTCTGAGGATTTTCATTTTTGGTCAGTATTGATATAAATGCTACTCCTTGGAGATTTATGCCATAGGTTCACAGCACACGTTTAGTCTTCCCTGCTTTATGGGTTGGGAGAAATGCTTGCTTAAATGTGATTTGTGCATTTCTCTCTTATACGATACGATAGGATACGATAGAACTTTATTTATCCCAGGAGGGAAAATTGATCTGCCAACAGTCATAAAACATACACAAAACAAATTATGTGAGCGCTTAGAAGCCTAGTTGATTATTTTCCCTATGAATCTGCTGCTCAGTTTAATTGTTGCAGGAGACTGGGGTTGTCTGGCCTTGGGCCACAGTGTTCATTCTGTCTGAGAGGTCATTTTGATTAGGGTATGAAGCTGCATACACAGTGACTATTCGGAGAACTGGGTGGACAATGGCAAATTTATCAGCTGGCAATTAGACAATATTATCATTGCTTCAACTTCCAAACCTGGAGCTATTGAAGGGAAGAAGATTGAACTTTCTTTGCCTTCCATCACAGTGAGGAGTGTGGGGGAGTCGCTGTGGTGGATGTTCATGTTAAAAAAATATTTGTGTGTCTTGTTGCTCTTTATCGGTATGACTGTATTTGAAATCAAATTCCTCTTATGTTGCAAAACATACTTGGCTAATAAATGACAATTATGATGATGATGATTATGATTCCAGCCATCGAACCCTCAATAGAGATGTCTGCATCCTGCGATGTTCACTCTCTCACAGGTGAGATGCCTAGACAGTCTGAGCAGGACTCTGTTCATGATGAAGAGCGATGTGGGTGATGGAGAGTGGGAGCAGATCGTCACTGTTTCGGTAGGAGACAAGTTCCCACATGCCATTTCTCAACATGTGTTACCCATCTGCTCTTGCGAGAGAGCAGTTTACTTATGGGCAGCATCTCTCTGTGGAGAACGATTAGCTGGTGGGTACAGCATCCCTTTACTTTTGCAGAGCAAGAGCATCTGCATGTCCTGCACACAAATTGCATCTTGCCGTTTAGCGTGGACAGAGATCTGCTCACAAATGTTTTTGTGCCATGTGCAGATAGTCAAGTCACGTCAAGTTGAGTTTATTGCTCTATGGGGTATAGATATATTGAAGTTTAGGCTTCTGTCTGTCCTTCAGGATATCAGGCTGCTCCCTGGTGGTATATCATCAGTCAATGTTTCTACATGGCTTTAAGCTGCTCCTGTGTGGCAGAAACTAGATCTCTAGCTGGATCAGATGACAGCAAGGAAGGCGCAAGAGACAGCACATGCTGGAATCTGGAGCAATGTAAGATCAGCATCATTGAATGGTGTAGTAGCCTTGATGGGCCAAATGGCCTAATTCTGCTCCTGTAACTTATGAACTTTTGAATGAAAATCTTGCATGCTGCTTGCATCAGCATCAAAGGCAGCACAGACATGAAATATGCATAAATCATGAATAAATTACATTTAAATTCTACAAGAATGTGAAAAGGAAAAATGTGTACAAAAAAACAAGACATTAGTGCAAAATTAAACAATTAGTAAAACAAGTCCACGGCAGGACAAGATATGGTCCGCAGTGTTCCGTTGCTGACGCAGCTTTACAGGTGTGCAGCTTGGTTCAAGAATCTGATGGTTATAGGAAAGCAACTGTTCTTGAACCTCATGGTGTGGGACCAGGCTTCGGTATGTCCTTCGGGATATCAAGTTGTTCCCTGGTGGTCAATGTTTCTTCAGAGTTTTAAGACCAAGGGACAGCACATGCTGGAATCTGGAGCAAAAGATGAGAGATACTGGAGGAACTTAGTATGTCAGGCAACATCTATGGAGGGAAATGGACAGTCAATATTTTGGTTTGAGAGCCTTCATCTGCTCTGAAAGTGTAGAGGGAGAGTAACTTGTATGAAGGTGTGGAGGTGAGCAATGGACAAGAGCTAGTAAGTAATGGGTGGATACTGGTGAGGGGGGATTTATTAGCAGATGACAGTCAGATTGGGCAGAGAAACTGAAACATAGAAACATAGAAAATAGGTGCAGGTGTAGGCCATTTGGCCCTTCGAGACAGCACGGCCATTCAATACCCCATTCACCGCCAGTACCCCATTCCTGCTTTTTCCCCATATCCCTTGATACCTTTAGCCCGAAGAGCTAAGTCTAACTCTCTCTTGAAAACATCCAGTGAATTGGCCTCCACTACCTTCTGTGGCAGCAAATTCCACAGATTCACAACTCTCTGGGTGAATTTTATTTTCCTCATCTCAGTCCCAAATGGCCTACCCCATATTCTTAAACTGTAACCCCTGGTTCTAGACTCCCCAACATCGGGAACATTTTTCCTGCATCTAGCCTGTCCAATCCTTTAAGAATTTTAAGTTTCTATAAGATCCCCTCCCATCCTTCTAAATTCCAGTGAATACAAGCCCAGTCGTCCCATTCTTGCATGATATGTCAGTCCCGCCATCCCGGGAAGTAACTTGGTAAACCTTCGCTGCACTCCCTCATTAGCAAGAATGTCCTTCCTCAAATTAGGAGATCAAAACTGCACACAATACTCCAGGTGTGGTCTCACCAGACCCCTGTCCAACTGCAGTAGGAGCTCCTTGCTCCTATACTCAAATCCTCAAATCCTCTATCTACAAAGGCCAACATGCCATTTGCTTTCTTCACTACCTGCTGTACCTGCATGCTTACTTTCAGTGACTGATGTACAAGGACACCCAGGTCTCGCTGTACCTCCCCTTTTCCTAATCTGACACCAATCAGATAATAATCTGCCTTCTTGTTCTTGTCATCAAAGTGGATAACCTCACATTTATCCACATTATACGCCATTTGCCATGCATCTGCCCACACACAACCTATCCAAGTCACCCTGCAGCCTCATAGCATCCTCCTCGCAGCTCACACTGCCATTCAGCTTTGTGTCACCTGCAAACTTGGAGATGTTACATTTAATTTTCTCGTCTAAATCGTTAATATATATTGTAAATAACTGGGGTCCCAGCATGAGCCTTGCGGCACCCCACTAGTCACTGCCTGCCGTTCTGATAAGGACCCGTTAATTCGTGCTCTGCTTCCAGTACCATGTGCTCTAATTTTGCACACTAATCTCTTGTGTGGGACCTGGTGAAAGGATTTTTGAAAGTCCAAATACTTGTTATACAGTATCTTAAAAAAATTCCAGAACATTAGTCGTGCATGATTTCCCCTTCATAAATCCATGGTGACTTTGACCGATCCTGTCACTGCTTTCCAAATGTGCTGCTATTACATCTTTAATAATCGACTCGAGCATCTTTCCCACTACCAATGTAAGGCTAACTGGTCTATAATTCCCTGTTTTCTCTCTCCCTCCTTTCTTAAAAAGTGGGGTTTCCTTAGCTACCCACCAGTCCACAGGAACTGATCCAGGCTATAGAACATTATAACCATATAACCATATAACCATATAACAATTACAGCACGGAAACAGGCCCTGTCGGCCCTTCCAGTCCGTGCCGACCATTTGTTTTTTCCCTAGTCCCATCTACCTGCACTCAGACCATACCCCTCCATTCCCTTCACGTCCATATACCTATCCACTTTACTTTTAAATGTTAAAATCGATCCTGCCTCCACCACTTCTGCTGGAAGCTCATTCCACACAGCCACCATCCTCTGAGTAAAGAAGTTCCCCCTCACGTTACCCCTAAACTTCCGTCCCTTAGGACCCATTGGAAAATGATCACCAATACATCCACAATTTCTAGGGCCACCTTTTTGAATACTTTGGGATGCAGTCCATCAGGCCCTGGGGATTCATCTGCCTTCAGTCCCAACAGTTTACCTAACACCATTTCCTGACTAATGTGGATTCCCTTCAGTTCCTCCCACTAGATCATCGGTCCCCTAGTATTATTAGGAGATAGTTTCTGTCTTCCTTAGTGAAGACAGGTCGGCACGGACTGGAAGGGCCGAGAGGGCCTGTTTCCGTGCTGTAATTGTTATATGGTTATATGGTTACTTGTTTAACTGGTCTGCCATTTCCTTGTATCCCCATTATAAATTCACCTGTTTCTGACTGTAAGGGACTTACATTTGGCTCCACTAATCTTTTCCTCTTCATATATCTAAATAAGCTTTTACAGTTAGTTTTGATATTCCCTGCAATCTTTCTTTCATGAAGAAGGGTGAAGATAGTGACAGGATGGGAGGTGACAACTGCAGAACAACATGCTGCAGGTCTTGAATCTTATAAGAAAAGAAGGTGAAGTGGAACCAAATATGGAGGGCTGGCGGTTAATGGGAATCACAGGGGAGAGTGATGAGTGGGCAGTAGAGGGGAGAAAGGGGATCCAGTGGGAAGAATGTGTGGAGATGGAATAGGTAGGACAGGAAGAAAAACTGGGTGATAGGGGGTTGGGGTAAATAGTGGAAAGAATGTGAGAGGAGCTGGTTAGGTAGGAGAGAGGGTGTGGGTTACCCAAAATCGTAGACTTCACTGATTGTTACAGCCTGAAAACTGTAACATCCAGGTTCAGGAACAGCTTCTTCCCTACAGCCATCAGGCGATTAAACACGCAACCTCAAATAAGCTCGGAACTTCATTATTATTATTATTGCACTATTTGTTTTTTGAGTGTGTGTGTATGTATATACCTGTGTGTGTGTATGTATATACCTGTGTGTGTGTATATATTATATGTATATAATATAATATGAATATAAATGTATGTGTGTGTGTGTGTATATATATATATATATGTGTGTGTATATATATGTATACATATATGTATGTGTGTGTATGTATATGTGTGTGTGCTAGTGGGTATGTGTAGATATACTGTACACACTGAACTTTTTTTCCTCTCATTTATCATCTTGTTTACAGTAAACAATGTTTACATATTCTGTTGTGCTGCAGCAAGTAAGAATTTCATTGTTCTATCTGGGACAATGTGATAATAAAAACACTCTCGACTCTCTTGTAGACTATCTAGGTGAAAATGAGGTGCTATTCATCTAGCTCGTGTTTGGCCTCATCGCTGGGAGTGGAGGAGGCTGAGGACAGACAAGTCTGTGTGGGAATGGGGAAGGGAGCTGAAAGGTTTGGCAACCCGGCGATCCAGATGGCCACAGTTGGTGGAGTGCAGGTGCTAGGCAAAGCAGTCACTAAGATGGAGGTTGGTCTCACTGATTGAGAAGAGAGAGGTGTGGCCATAGCAGAGGTGTGGGTTGTAGAGGAAATAGACAATAGGTGCAGGAGTAGGCCATTCGGCCCTTCGAGCCAGTACCGCCATTCAATGTGATCATGGCTGATCATCCACAATCAGTACCCGTTCCTGCCTTTTCCCCATATCCCCTGACTGCTATCTTTAAGAGCACTATCTAGCTCTCTCTTGAAAGCATCCAGAGAACCTGCCTCCAACGCCCTCTGAGGCAGAGTTCAAAACCTTAACAATCTTATACGTTTCAATAAGATCCCCTCTTATCCTTCTAAACTCCAGAGTGTACCAGCCCAGCTGCTCCATTCTCTCAGCATATGACAGTCCTGCCATCCCGGGAATTAACATTGTAAACCTATGCTGCCCTCCCTCAATAGCAAGAATGTCCTTCCTCAAATTAGGGGACCAAACCTGCACACTGTGCTGAAGCCTCGGCCAACCACACTGAGGGGGAGGGGGTGCAATGTTTCCCGAAAAAGGAGAAAAATTCAGATGTACTGGAGTGGAAAGCCTCATCTCAAGGAAAACAGTGGCGGAGGCAGAGAAAATGGGAGAAAGGCATCCTTGGACATCCTTAGAAAGATAATAAAATGGTCCAGGAGATTTTGAAGGCAGGGTGGAAGTTAATGGCTAAATAGATGATGAAAGATGAATTGTGCACAGGTGTAGAGGCATCACCAATACAGTTATTCATGTAGTGGAGAAAGATTTGGAATTGTTGCCAGAGTAGGTTGGAACAAAACTATTCCATGGATCCAATGAGGAGGCATGCATAGCTGGGCCCTTATGAGTCCTGTGGTTACACCTTTGACTTGCACAAAGTGGGAGGAATCAAAAAGGAAGTTATTGGGCGTGAGAACAAGTGCCTTGAGGTGGAGGAGAGTATTAGTTGAGGGCAACTGGTTGGATCTATGTTCTAGAGAGAATGGAGAGTCTATATAAAGGGGCTTTCTCACTGCGGCGACCTAATCTGCGAGTTCAGACGAGTATGCCCTCGACTCATACTCACAGCATGGTCGACACGAGGTCCTAGATGGTCTTTGTAACTCTCCTTCATGCTCTAGAGTAGTCCCCGCATACTCGAGGCCTTAGCTAGGTCGTGGCGTATTTTTCACCATATTGGAAAATGCCCACGAGTAAAAAAAGGTTGCCATGGAAAAACTCGATACTTTTTTTACTCGTAGGTTTAGTCGAAGTATGTCGCAGTAGGTCGGCATGTTATTCGTTGGTAATCGAGAGTCGTCGAAGGTAGTCATAGATAGTCTTCAACATAGTCGAAGGGAGGTCGAAGGAGATTGAAGGAGATGGTCATCACTCTACACTATTCGGTGTCCAATTTTTCCCAAAGCTAGTCGAAGCTAGTCTTCAACATAGTCGAAGAAGGTCTTCAACATGACATTTTTTCAAACTCGCCTAAACGCTTCTAAACGCGCCAATTAGGTCAATGCAATGGGACAGCCCCTTAACTTCCTTATGGGGACAGAAGTGAATTGGGACTATATGTACCTTATAAAGACGAGGTGATTGGATCCAGGGAATTGGAAGTAAATGGTGGACAGCATGTGAGGTATTCAGGGTCTAGGTAATAAGGGGCTGGAAAAGGGGGGGGGGGGGTGAGGTAATCAAGGTATTAGTAGATCAGGGAGGCAAGGGCAAGCAGTGCATCCAGTTTGGGAATGTTGGGTTGGAGATAGAAACGGGCAGGATAGGGGATTATCAGGATGGAGGGTGTGGAGGGGAGCAGCTGAAGTGATGATATATGCGATGGTTTGGGGGACAGTGCCTTTTTGTTCATTGGTGGGATCAGGGTGGTCCAGTGGAGGAATGAGGAGGTGTCCGAGAGCTGCAATGCAGAGGTCAGTCTGCCGGACCACAATGGCAACCCTCTTGTCTGTGCACTTGATGATGAGGTTGGGATTGATGTGGAGGGAATGGTGAACTGTGTGATCGGAGGGGTAATGTTGGAGCTGTGTGATGTTGGAGTAAGTGAGGGTAGTGAAAAAGGAAGCCAAGTCAGGCCAACTGTACCTCCATCTCCCAGACCAGCTGACTGTGGAACCGGTGGTGCTGTGTATATGCAGTGCATGTCTAGTGCGCCCAGTAGTATGGTGAAGTCAATTTCTCGGCACATCCTGTATAACAAATCAAAGACATTACACCATGTATTCTTAATCTGTGCGGCAGTACAATATTACAACTATTTACTGCAGGAATGTGCCATCTTAATTTATTTTTTAAGAAACTTGCTAAGGATGATATCCACATAAATTCTGAATTGAAGCATTAGTTGCCTCATTCTGTTATTATTGTGACTTCCTGCTTAGTTTCCTTTAGAGATACAGCGTGGAAACAGGCTCTTCAGCCCACCAAGTCCACACCGGCCAGCGATCCCCACACATTATCCTACACACCCTAGGGACAATTTACATTGATACCAAGCCAATTAACCCACAAACCTGTACGTCTTTGGAGTGTGGGAGGAAACTGAAGATCTTGGAGAAACCCCCGCCCCCCCCCCCCCCCCCCCCCGATCCCGGGAGAATGTACAAACTCTGTAGAGAAAGCACCCGGATTCAGGATTAAACCCATTTCTCTGGTGCTGTAAGGCAGCAACTCTGCTGCTGTGCTACCGTGCCACCCCTTTTGGTGGCCGGACAGCCCGTACCTACCTGAAGATGGTATATCCTCTATAGCCTTTTCAGATCCAGGGTTGAGAGTTGTGAAATGCTTCATGCAGTGTATTGTGAATAATGTAACTGGAGAAATGAAATGTCTCACGTATAGATCCTTGATCGAGGTAGCCAGTTGATTGTAAGTTTCATACAGTAGACCCACATGCCTTTGTCTCCAGATACAGAATATTCTAAAATAATGGCCAGTTTAATGGCAAATATCACCATATTTTTTGAGAAATGGTTTTGAAAGATAGCTACTGTTGGGATCCGAGGGTTTAGTTAATAAAATGTGCAATGGGGACTGAGATCTCAGACTACAGGGCTGGAAATGAGATCTGAAGAAAAATGAAAACTAGCTGATTGTTTTATTAAAGTCAAAGTGTGGGGGTAGGGCTAAGGATCAGGCACATCCAATTGGTGCACTGTGAATGGGCACATGTATCATTAGAAATGTGTATTGAAATAACTGATCTCTGTATATCCAAGGAGTATAGAGCTCGTCCAAACGTATCTTAAAGGTCAAGCTTTGAAATGAAGAAGCAATAAGCTAGTGAAATGGTACTATCACCAAAACATGATTGATCAATTGAATTCTATCAAAGAGAGTGGACAGCCAGATTAAGTCAGGCCTGATAGGTTCAATGAGTTAAAGCATGATGTTCATTTCAGCTTCATTTCACCAGTCTTTGCTTGTGAAATTGGTCAATCAATAGAGGTTGAAGATCATATATCGGTGACCATCTTATAGGGAATATAATCTACTCCAGGCAGCCCCTGAGTCCAGCTGCCTTCTCTGTAATGGAGACAGAACTGAAACTCCATCAGTACGACTGAAATGGGTTGATATCTTTGACAAATGGAAAGTATTTTTGGAACTCTGTTGATTTATCTTTTACTCGGGTTGATTTACAGAAAAAAAACAGTAACCATCTTGGAGGAAATATAATGATCTCACTTCAAAATATATGGAATAAATAGATATCTAGCTAAGAAATAATCATAAAATTTTATTTTTATTTCTTCTGCCTTTAGAAAAATAAATGACTCTTTTTGATCAGAGCCTGGGGTTTTTGAGTCCAAGAGAGGGACAGTGGCTGGTTAAGAATGTTATTTTGTTTGGTATTACAGAATTTTCAAATTTTTGGTTTTAGAACTGAAAGTCTTAGAACACAAAATAAAATCTGTCTTTGAGGTTTAACAAACCAGAATAGTTTGCGAGAGTTCATACAAATGGGAGAAATGAAGAGTGCAGATGCAAAATCTGAAAGTGGAGGCCCGTAGGGTCGGTCCTATTGGCATTTTCATACTTAATTTAAACAATTTACAATAATGCGATGACTTTAATTCATTCACCATCAATATTTAAGTCTCCTGTTGTTTGTCATATTTCTCAAACTGTGCTGTATAATATTTAGCAACAGAAACATTTTTTCCAGCTGTTAAATGTTTTAAGATATTTGCATATTTGATAGATGAAAATTAAATCTGCTTGATGGATGATTAATTTTGAAGTTACTGATATGGTAACGAGGCTGCTGGTGATGTTTCACCACCTATCTCTTGCAGCTTCAATAAATGCACGTCTGAGTACATTTTGTAAACATTTTATCTTGAAGTTGTTGAACGAAGGATTCTCTGACAGTAGGCCGCAATTGCATTTGCTACTTTAACCCCAGGCATCTCTAACACACAATGTTAAATTTATTTTTTTCTGTGTTCCTTTGTAAAGGTGCTCAGGAAAATCCAATGCACAATGGACACTCCCACCCCAGCAGGGATTTTCTGCGGAAACAGATGCGTGGAGAGCTTTTCACACAGCAGCAGCTAGAAGTGTTAGACAGAGTCTTTGAGAGACAGCACTACTCAGACATCTTTACAACTACAGAGCAGATCAAATCAGAGCAGGTGAGAAAAACACAACATCCTCTTGAATTACCTGAAATGTGCCTTTCTGCAGACGTCAAAGGCTGTATATTTGAATTATTTCTCGATCATTGTGATGCCAACTAAAAATCTAGTAAAGAAAAAAGGATTCCATGTGAGATCAGTATGTTATTTTAGAGTGTGTACGGAATAACATTTTCTATATTACAAAACACCAATGTGAGGCATGTAAAGGTGAGGGAGTGCAGAACCCAATTACTTAAACTGTTGACATCCTACCAACAGGCTCCTGGCCTGACCACCAGATGTCTGACTGGTAGTGGAGATTTAGTGACAATGTAATTGTAGATATGTGTAAATGACTGGAAAGGGCAGACCAAGCCAAATCGTGTTTATTGCCACGTACACAAATAAGTGAGGTAAAGGTACAATGAAAATCTTGCTGGCAGCTGCATGGCAGGCTAAATCAGCTTCAACTCCCAATCGAGCAGAAACCCTTGATACCAAACTGGCTGTAGACCCAGATTTATGTCCTGATCTTCGTGTAGATATATTCGAGATACTATCTCGTTGTGTAATCTCATCTTCCATTCTGGCACCTTGTTGCATATTACCTCCAGCTGTTAAGCGCATAAGTTGTGGTATAATTTCAGATAACCACTCCTCTGCTTTATCCATGAAACCATTGAATATCTACACCCTGTCTTCCCACCACTGGGTGTGTCTTTCGCATTCTTCCTGAGACGGCTGTGAACACAGCAGCACATTTTGGTTCTTTCCAACCACTTGGCAGAGGTTCCATAGTTGGCCCAGATTAGATTCTACTTTGATCGCGTTCTGTACTGATTCCATTAGTTTCTTCTGTTTTTCAATTAATCTGGTAACCTGTTTCCATAATTTGTTTATCGTCTTCTCGGTTTCTTTCAGGTAGGCAGCTTGTGTACTATCTGTTTCTTCTCGATACGCGAGTTCTCTGTAGCTTTCAATTGACTTGTTAATTTGTTTCCATATCACGTTTTCCTCCTCTTTACTTTATTTCAGGCATGCAGCTTGGCCTTGACCGAGTTTGACTTTGCCACCTTGTGGTTCCTCTGGCGTTGCTTCTTCTTTATCTTCAGGTTCCATGATTTTAAACAGGTCTTGGCAGATTGCCAAATCTTTAACTTGAACAAACAAAGTCCTCTGCTGGTTGCTCTAATTTTGTTTATTCAACATTTTCATCAGAACAATAACAAAGTGATATGTAGCCAACATCTCATCAACATCCACAGGCTAGCAGTGACGTTAGTTGAGAAGGAATGTGTGTTATCAAGACTTCAAAACAATTTCCATGGTCGGACGTCTGGATTTCTCCAGGCAAATTGGAAAAACACCTTTATATTGGCTATCTTGCAAGCTGGTGGCTAGCTTTCTGGCTCTTCTTACAGAATCCATTTAAAATGAAAGCTTTGTAGCTTCAAAATTCAAAGAAATAATATTCTATCTACTCACAATTTCTTGATAATTTATTTGGATCTTCAGATAAGTCTCTTCGCTGTCAATAGACCTCTAGGCCATCTCTGGCTAAGATCTATTGTCTTCAGTTCCTCGGCTGGAATCGGTCTTCTGTCCAAATCCTCTTTCGAGATCTTAGCCAAACCTTCTGTCCCACTCTCTGGGACTGGGTTTCACCCCCCGTCAGAGGTATCCTTTGACTTAATGTAGTGGCAGATTTTTAAGTCATTCAAGAGATTACTCCCTCGAGCCACTAATTGGACTACATGATTATAACCATATAACCATATAACAATTACAGCACGGAAACAGGCCCTCTCGGCCCTTCCAGTCCGTGCCGACCATTTGTTTTCCCCTAGTCCCATCTACCTGCACTCAGACCATACCCCTCCATTCCCTTCACGTCCATATACCTATCCACTTTACTCTTAAATGTTAAAATCGATCTTGCCTCCACCACCTCTGCTGGAAGCTGATTCCACACAGCCACCACCCTCTGAGTAAAGAAGTTCCCCCTCACGTTACCCCTAAACCTCTGTCCCTTAATTCTCATGTCATGCCCTCTTGTTTGAATCTTCCCTACCCTCAATGGGAAAAACGTATCCACGTCAACTCTGTCTATCCCTTTCATCATTTTTAAGGAGATTAAGGAGAATGTTTTTATGTGCATGTAAGCTTTCCGTCAGAGACCTTCTGAGCTTCTTCACAGATAAATCTTCATAACACAGTCTTTTGATTAATAGATTCTTTATTGTTGACGAAAAACAATAAGGTACATCCATCCTTCTTTGGACTCGTACACTATAATCTTCAGTGAATTCTACCTTGTATCGCTTTAAAGGTTAGAAGCTCCTCGTGTCTCCGCTACACTTCGCATGGTCAAAGGGTATACCTTCCTCATACAAGTCCAAAACTAAACTAAAAACTAAGCTTCTGCGCAAGAAACCTAGCTCCAAACACACCCTAGAATACGTCATAAATCCCACCCACATAATTACGGGTAGTCTAAAATGTCAAGACATGCCATAATTAATGACACACAAAATAAGCCAAATGGCCACTACACTTGTTACTGGACAACGATAACCACTGTACATGGGACAACCATCTTCACTGAGGCCAATACATCACCGAAACAATTGAATCATCAAGCTGGGCATGTTGGGTAAGAAGGACCTGAACACCAAAGTTAAAGTGATCTGTTCCCAAGTGAGTGCCAGGAAGAGTTTTAAAACAATGTAAGCAATGTAATAAGAAGCAAACCCATACTAGAATATATCTCTTGTTGGAGTGTTTAATGTTGGTAACAAAGTAGGTGATTATTCTCTCCCGACAATGGTGACTGACAAAAGCAGGCATATCATGTTACTCCTGGATCTGAGATCACTGATTCTCCCTGGCTTGGTAGCGATAGGTTTGTTCCTGAAACATGCTGGTCAATAGCCAGTGAGTTTAGCCAATCTCGCCCTTCCCTTTTCCAGGCAGCTGAGATGATGATTCCCAGTGCAGTGATAATTTAAACAGGCTGATTTTGCTAACTCTATAGGACAACAGGCCAGTAATCAACATGGGCTGGCTAAAGTTTGTTTCATTAGCCTTGCTGATTGGGGTCAGAGTAGAGTCATTAAACATGCAATGTGGCAAACAGCTGCCACACTGTGTCTGATGGTCAGGAAACAGATAATTTAGGAGGTGATAGGAAATGAAAATGGTTTGTGCTTTGGTTTTACAATTATGTTAGGGAAGATGTGGATGATCATTTATATGACAAACTGAGGCAATTGATTGTGCCTGCAGATGCTGGGATCTAGAGTAAAAAACAAAGTGATGAAGGGTCAGGCAGCATCTGTGAAGGGAAATGGATAGATGATTGTTTGGACTGAGAAAAAGGGGTCTTCCACAGATGCTGTCTGACCCACTGAGTTCCTCCAGCACTTTGATTTTGCAGTAAGGTACACATTGTAAGCCAACGTTTAGTGTTGGCTGTCATGTCCCTGATTTTAATAGATGTAGGTTATTATCCAGTTCTCAGGTTTATGCTATAAGTAGGCAAGTACTCCAGTGTAGTTCTGAAGAAGAGCTACGTTGTTGAAAATACTGATATTCTGGTGAGACACCAAACTGAATGCCTCTTTCGTCTCTTGGGTTCTGTAATGGATTCCATATCAGTTTTTCAGACATTTTTCATGTCCTGGTGCAATATTTATTCCTCAATTGACAAAAAAAGGGCTAACCTGATCTGATCACGTTGGAATTTATGAGCTTGCTAAGTGCCAATCATCTTCTTGTAATTCACTGCAAAGTGACTTCCTCAGGCTGTGAAAGGTGCCCAACACATGCAACCAGTTATAGGACCTGAATTTGGTTATTTAGCCCATCAAGTCCACTCCACTGTGACTTTCTCCTAGCCAACTACTGAATTGGATAATTATTCGGTAAGATGATGACTTTATAAGCAATATAATGTTAAGTAAATGACAAATAACATTGGGGCCTTCCAAATGCAGAGGAGGGAGTTTCACTAGTAAGTGAGAGGCTAACCAGTCCCCCTTGACATTCAATGCAGAATCATTGCTGCATAATCCATCGTTAACTGGATCAGATACCAGCTTCAAGAGCAGATCAGTGGCATGGTACGATGTGGTGAATGACTCCTTCCCATGTTCTCTAAACCTTGTGTCTACCTGGTACTCAGTGGTGTATTAGCAGTGAGTGAGATATTGGTGATTGTACAATAAGTATTAGCACGATAAGGTGGAGATGGTACATTAAGCTGATTCAAATGACTGTGCCATTACGATGTGTTTGCTGGCTAGGTGGAGATAGCCCTGTAATCCAGTGATAGTAAGATTGCGATAATTATATCAATGACAGTTGCATGCTGGTGATTATTTTGTAAGGGCATCAACTGAAGGTACAATAACATAATAGACAATAGGTGCAGGAGTAGGCCATTTGGCCCTTCGAGCCAGCACCGCAATTCAATGTGATCATGGCTGATCATCCCAAATCAGTACCCCATTCCTGCCTTCTCCTCATATCCCCTAACCATTATTTTTAAGAGCCCTATCTAGCTCTCTCTTGAATGCATCCAGAGAACCTGCCTCCACCGCCCTCCGGGGGCAGAGAATTCCTCAGACTCACCACTCTTTGTGAGAAAAAGTGTTTCCTCGTCTCCGTTCTAAATGGCTTACTCCTTATTCTTATACTGTGACCCCTGGTTCTGGACTCCCCCAACATCGGGAACATGTTTCCTGCCTCTAGTGTGTCCAAGCCCATAACAATCTTATATGTTTCAATGAGATATCCTCTCATCCTTCTAAACTCCAGAGTGTACAAGCCCAGCTGCTCCATTCTCTCAGCATATGACAGTCCCGCCATCCCGGGAATTAGCCTTGTAAACCTAAGCTGCTCTCCCTCAATAGCAAGAATGTCCTTCCTCAAATTAGGGGACCACAAATACACACAATACTCCAGGTGTGGACTCACTAGGGCTTTGTACAACTACAAAAGGACCTCTTTGCTCCTATATTTGATTCCTCTTGTTATAAAGGCCAACATGCCATTTGCTTTCTTCACTGCCTGCTGTACCTGCATGCTTACTTTCATAGACTTGATGTACAAGGATCCCCAGATCCCATTGTACTTCCCCTTTTCCCAACTTGACGCCATTTAGATAGTAATCTTCCTTCCTGTTTTGCTACCAAAGTGGATAACCTCACATTTATCCACATTAAACTTAATCTGCCATGCATCTGCCCACTCCCCCAACCTGTCCAAGTCACCCTGCATTTTCATAGCATCCTCCTCACAGTTCACACTGCCACCCAGCTTTGTGTTGTCTGCAAATTTGCTAATGTTACTTTGAATCCCTTCATCCAAATCATTGATGTATATTGTAAATAGCTGCGGTCCCAGCACCGTGCCTTGCGTTACCCCACTAGTCACTGCCTGCCATTCTGAAAGGGACCCGTTAATCCCTACTCTTTGTTTCCTGTCTACCAACCACTTCTCTATCCATGTCAACACACTACCCCCAATACCATGTGCCCTAATTTTGCACACTAATCTCCTATGTGGGACCTTATCAAATGCTTTCTGAAAGTCCAGGTACACTACATCCACTGGCTCTCCCTTGTCTATTTTCCTAGTTCCATCTTCGAAAAATTCCAGAAGATTAGTCAAGCATGATTTCCCCTTCGTAAATAATGTTTGTTCTGTTTACAATTGTATAATAAATTGAGAGTGTTAGTTAGATGCTTTTTGAGTATAATATGCCAGTTCTTGGCACGGCAAGATTAAATTGATTGAATGATGAATGGATGGAAGAACAAACCAAAAAATACTATCTTGTTCGATTAACATACGGGATGGGGAAATGTTTAGAAGTGACAATCAAGGACAGTTGTGGTGGAAGGAACTGCAGATGCTGGTGTATACCAAAGATAGACACAAAATGTTGGATTATCTCAGCAGATCAGGCAGCATTTCTGGAGAAAAGGAACGGGTGCCATTTTGGGACAGAGGTCTTCAGTTCAATCCCTTCAGTTGATTGGACTCCGTCTGATCAAGGACAGGTGTTTGATGAGGTAATATAGAAGGTCAAAAAGGGAAATGTAGTTGATGTAATCTTTATAGATCTAGCAGTGGGCATGGAAAAGTTGCTCAGTGATTGGAAGCAAAGTAGTAGTGAACTGTTGTTTCCTGAACTGTGGAGTTCCCCCTGGATAGGTACTGAGATCATATATGTCTTAATATGCACAAATGTTTGGACTTGACGATATAGGACATAATTCACGAATATGCAGATGACACAAAAAATTTCAGCTTCGCGAACTGTGAGGAGGATGGTGATAATCCAAGAGGATATAGATGGACAGAAATTTTGCTGGTTAAACTTAATGCCTAATTATTTTATATTTTGGTAGGAAGAACATGGAGAGACAATATAACAATTTTTGGTGTGATACTGGAAGAGTGAGAGAGACTTGGGGAAATGTGTATAAATAGTTGGAAATATATGTTGGAGAAAGCAGTAAAAAGGCTTTGGACTATAAAGACGAGTACATGGGTTGGGGATTGGTTGACAGTTGGGAAACAGAGTAGGAATAAATGGGTATTTTTTCCATTCCTTTTGCCACAGAGTCAGTGCTGGGGCCCTAGCTGTCCACAATGATTTTGATGAGGGGACTAAATGTGACATTTACAAGTTGGCAGACGACATAAAACTGTAGAGAGGGAGGCGATTTTATCTGAGGGAAGGATGCAAAATGCTCCAGAGTTATGTAGACAACTTGGCTGTTGAGTGGGCAAATGCATGTATAAATTGGATAAATGAGAGATTATTTCAGTTCTAAAATTAGAAAGACAGATTATGATCTGAGTGATGGTAGATTGGAACGGAGGAAAGGTGCAATGAGAAGTGTTCAGGTGGAGCAAGCAGTGGGAAGGCCAAAAGAGTTGAGTGTCACAAGTGTTTAATCGTCATATGTACCGGCAACAGAACAATGAAATTCTTACTTGCAGCAGCTTAACAGACCCATTAATGCTATGGCACACAAATAATTAGACATTCATCAAAAATACAATAAATTAGTAGTCATTAATACCACGTGATCATTCCACAATAGTGCAACCAAAAACAAAGCCCAGAACAGATCATAGTTGCTGAGGTAATGGTTAGTGTTGCAAAGTGTTCAAGAGCCTGATCGCTGCTGGGAAGAAGCTGTTCTTGAACCTGGTGGTCACGGTTTTTGGACACTTCTACCATCTTCCAATGGCATTAATGAGATAGAAGCCTGGCCAGGGCTGGTGTGGATCTTTGATGATATTGGCTGTCTGTTTGGGGCAGCGCCTCTTGTAGATCCTTCGAAGGTGGGGATGCCTATACCTGTGACGGATTGAGCAATCTTCACCAGTTTCTACAGCTTCCTTCATTCTTGGGCATTTGCTGTACTGAACCACCCAGTAAAGCAACCAGTCAGTATGCTCCCTATTGTACACTGAAAATGTTTGATAGAGTATTCAGCCACTTACCCAATCTCCTCGATCTTCTAAAGAATTTGGGCTTTCTTTGTGATTGCATCGATGTGCTGGGCCCAGGACAAATCCTCAGAGATATGCATGCCCAGGAACTGGAAGCCGTTGACTTTCTCCACCACCATTGTGTCAACAAAGACAGTTTCATGGATCCCTGACTTTCCCTTCCTGAAGTCAGCAATCGGCTCCCTGATCTTGATAACATTCGGATTAAAAATGATTTTCTGGCCCAATTCATTCTGATTATTAATCTCCCTTCTGTACTCTGACTCATTGTTACTCATCTGTTATTCATTCAACAACAGTGGATTTAAAGATGGCATAGGAACTGTGTCTGGCTCCACATTCATGGGTATAGAGGGAGTAGAGCAGAGGACTGAGCCCACAGCCCCGAGGTGCTCCTGTGTTTAAAGCTACCGAGGAGAAAATGTTGCTAATTCACACTAAGCCAATGAGGAAGTCGAGGATCCAGTTAGACAGTGATGAGCAGAGATCCAGATCTATTCAGTTTATTGTCGTGTGTACTGAGGTACAGTGAAAAGCTTTTGTTGCATGCTATCCACTCCGCAGAAGGATAATACATGATTTTGATGTTTGGAGGGCAATTCTTCACCCAGAGTATAATGAAATTCTCCACTGCAGAGTATGATGAAATTCTCCACTGCAGAGGTGGTGAATTTATTTATTAAAGCTAAGGGGATCCAGGGATATGGGGAGAGGGCCGGAGCAGGGGACTGACGTGGATGATTGACCGTGACCATGTTGACTGGTGAAACGGATTGGAACAGTTGAACGTTCTGCTCCTGCTCCTATTTTATTTCCATGATAATTTTTTTATAACACACAGTCTGGGTCACAGGTTGGAATATTGTACCAGAAACTGGGCATTAAACATTGGCAGAGATGTGAAAGATGGAAATGGTTCAAAAGGGGATGATGGCTTTTAGCAATGTGGATAGACTGGAGAAGTTAGCGTTTTGTCTGAATGGAGAAGGATGAGATGGATCTGATACAGGTATTTATAATTATAGAAAGGGAGAAACCGATCCCATTGATGGAAAGGTCAGCATAAAACATAGACCAGTACAGCACAAGAACGCACCCTTTGGCCCACAATGTTTGTGCGGAATATGAAGCCAAAACCATCTCTTATCTACCTGCACATTATCCATATCGCTCCATTCCCTGCATATCCATGTTGCCTATCCAAAAATTTCTTGAATGCCACTATTGTATCTGTGTCAACTCCCAGTCCCTGTGCCCTTGGTGTAAAATAATTTCCCCAGCACAATACCTTTCAGGGAGTTATGGATTTGAATCCTAAAGGGGCTGTCCCACTGTACGAACTAATTCAAGCGCTCTCCCGAGTTTAAAAAAAATCAAACTCGTGGTAACCACGTAGGATGTACCTAGCGGGTACGTCGGAGCTGGGGGACGTCTCTTAGCGGCTCGTAACGCTAACGGCCGGTACTCTGGAAACACGGTAAACTCGTGAAGATTTTTCAACATGTTGAAAAATGTCCACGAGAGCCCCGAGTACCTACGAGCGGCTATTACCGTAATTCCCCGAGTTCGAATCGGGGGAAACTCAGGAGAACTCTTGAATTAGCTCGTACAGTGGGACAGCCCCTTTAGATCCCTCTATACTGTATATTAATGCTGCTCAGGACCATGCCATTAATTGTATATATTCCCTTTACATTTGACCTCCCAAAATGCAACACCTCACACTTACTCAGATTAAACTCCACCTGTCATTTCTCTGCCCTTTTCTGTAATTGATCTATATCCTGCAGTATACATTGACTGCCTCCCACACAGTCCACAACCCCAGCAGTCTTGGTGTTATCTGCAAACTTACTAACCAATCTGTTTGATCCTTGTTGAACTCCACTGGTTACAAACCTCCAGTCTGAATATTGTCTTTCCACCACAACCCTCTTGCTTCTATCAGTAAGCCAGTCCTGAATCCATACGACAAACTCACTGTTAATCTGCATTTTACTTTATCAAATGTCCCACTAAAATCTACGTAGACAACATCCACCACCCTACCACCCATCGATCACCTTCATCTCCTCAAAAAACTTGATGATGTTAGTAGGAGAGTTAGTAAGTCAAGTAATAGAAGGCAGAGCATGAAAGTTATTGGGAGAAGAACCAAAATTGACACAAATAAAACTTATTTTTGCATGAATGGTTAGAATGTGGAATAGTTGCTGATTGTGGCACAATCTGATTCCATATGGATTGGATGAGTACTTGCAGGATATGAGGAGAAGGCACGGGTCATTGGATTGCTATTACTCAGAGTTAGCATGGATTTGATGGGCTGAGTAGTCTCTCTCCATACTACAACTTCTCTGTCATTATAGTGGTGATTTTGCTGTAACATGCTTATAGTTATAAAGCATAACAGCAATTGCAATAAAAGATGATGGTATAATTCTATTTAGAAACAAGGAACCGCAGATGATGGTTTACAAATGAAAGGCACAAGGTGCTGGAGTAACTCGGTGGGTCTTGCAGCATTTCCGAGGACCATGTATAGGTGATGTTTTGGGTGGGGACCCTTCTTCACCCTAATGTCAGGAAATGTCACCTATCCATGTTCTCCAGAGATGCTGCCTGACCCACTGAGTGACTCCAGCACTTTGTGTAAATTCTATTTACATTGGCTCCCAGTCTTGAGTTTCAGTTTCTCAGTTTTATGTACAAATGGTTCCGGGCTTCATCGCTCCCTAACTTGGTAACTATGCTTCAACACGGAAAACTATTTGTAATGACCCACTTCTACACTCATGGGCATCACTGATTTTAATGACTACTATGCTTCCAATTGCTCTACAATTCCCTCTCTTCTTCTTCTTATCGTGTCGCAACACTTTTCCAAGCCACAGCATAACGCAGGCTCTGGCACAAGGGTTGAAGACCTTGAGATCTTCTTGTTTGCAGGGCTCTGGGAGGAGGGGGCAGGTAAGTAAGTGCTCCATAGCTTGGGTTGCCTCCCCGCAGTCACACTCGGTTGGCAATTCGTTGTTGTACAAAGGTCATTAGCATACAGGAAGCTCCTGGTGCTTGGATGGATGGGTTGGTTGTTGGTGTAAATGTTGAAAAGCAGAGGGGCAAGAACGCTGCCTTGAGGAAGCCCATTCTTTTGTCACACACCATCTGCTGCGATCACACCTGAGGTCTACGAAGAAGTGTCTATTCTCCAGAATGTTTTGGATCAGAGCTGTCAGATTTGCATCCTTTGTGACCTTGGATAGCTTTTGCACAAGTTTTCGACGGGTGCTGGTCCGTGATTGGGTCCAGGCGATTCAAGATTAGCCTCTCAAATAATTTGTATGTGTGACAGAGCAGAGAGATGGGTCAGAAGTTCTTGGCGTCGGCTGGATCTTTTCCAGATTTCAGTATAGCCACTATCTTTGCTCGTCCCACATCTTTGGTGGCTTGTTCGTTCTGAGACAACTGTTGAATAGGTCAAGAGGCCACTGTTTGGCAGCTGGTCCTAAGTGTTTGACTCGTTCACATAGAATGTCATCAAGTCCAGCTGCTTTGTTGTTCTTCATTACTTTGATGCCAAGGAGGAGTTCACCCATGGTGAAGGACCTGGAAAGGTTAGTATCCCTTTGTTGATCTTCTGTTGTCTAAGGGGCCTTAGCCCTACCAAGGTGGTGGTCTGGGTTTCCTCGAATGTTCACAAGGAACTGATGAGCAACTTGGTCTGCTGTGACATCATATCGAGGTTGAGGTTTTGTGTAGTTGTTTCCTAATATCCTTATCGTCTTCCAGGCTTTCCTGCTGCCATGTCATGTTTGTGGATTCGATCAGCTCTTGCCACCTCCTGCGTCTCTCGGTAGACACTGCTTCGATAAGTCATTCCCCAGTTATGCGAGTATCATCTCCAAAGGGATTAGCCTGGAAACAGTTGTTGTATTTCCTCTCTCAAACCACCTTTCCATTTTACCTTCCTACTTCTAAGGTGCATCTCAAAATGTACCTTGATGCTTTAATTATCTGTCCTGCTATCTCGTTATGTGGCTCAGCTGCGACTTTTATTTGCTAACACATTTTATGAAACATCTCGGACAATTTTACCATGATAATGGTGTTCCATAAATGTAAATTATTATAATATAGTCAGATGATGCCAGGGATTATATCATTAAAAATAAAACTTACACAGTAAGGTGCCTATTGTGAGATGATATAGTACTGTAAGAGTGGGATTGTATAATAAGATGATGCCATGAATGTACAATGAGAGGAGGGTGTGATGGTGATGTATGTTGAAATGATAGTGTTACTCAGAAAGGAAATGGCACTTGTGTGAGTTAAGTCTGGTTGTACAATAGAGCATGGTATGACTGAGCAGCAGCGAGATACTGATTTTATCCCAAAATAATTCAAGTAAAATGTGAAGAGGCTTTTACTTAAGACACGGATGTTGGTACAATAATTTGATAGTGGATGAATAGTAAATTGATCCACGCGACTGTACGATAAAGCTGTGATAAAAGACACTGATTGCTTGGTAACCTTGTATTGGGCATCCATCGACAGGCCGGCAACAGCAGAATTTTAATCCACCACAGTCTGTCGCCTGGTGGCACGGCATATTCCTCACTTGAACGTCGCTATCAAGCGAGACGACTGACACAGGTTCAACGAGGAGTAGGAAGATGCAGGTCATTGCACAGTGTGATGAGAGAAGATAGACGTGCCTATGTAGAGCATTTCACATTATCAGGACACCTCAAAGCACTTTACAACCAATGACCTGCCTTTCATAGACCTTGCTTCATTTTCAGGAACGTAGCTGACAATTTGCACACAGTATGATCGCACAAGCAATAGTAAGATAACTTCACCTAATCTATTTTAACATTTTGTGGTTAAAGGATAAATGTCATCCAAGACAATATGGAGTGTGCTCCTTTCTTCTTCAAAACAGGGAATATTATGTCAGCCCAAGAGGATAGTTAAAGTTTCATCTCTCATCTGACACTTCTGACAAGGTGGCACTCCTTCAGTGCAGTGTCAGTGTGGATTATGTGCTCAAATCCTTAATCCTTGTGGGTGATAGGACAATAAAATGATGACTATGGTATGATCAAGAAACTGAAAAGCTGAAAGATTCTTTGGATTGATTGATTTTTAGCAAGTTGTTGCTTTCCTTTATTTTATTAAAAGTATTGAAACTGAAGGAAGTGTTCATTGTCGGTGAACTCTGCTTCATCCCTCAAGCTTGATTATCTGTCTGTATCGATTGCCCAATTGATTGTTCTGCCTTTTCTCTTTTCTTGCTCGAGGCATGGCACTGATAACCAGGAAGGAAAATCACTGAGAGAAATTCTGCTACTCACCTCATTTATTTTGTTTTGATTTGAGCTATAATCAGTTGATCCAATATGTAGCCTGCAAGAACTATTCTTATCCAGAGAGCAGAGCAGCAGGATAGTTAGTTCTGCACGTGGATACTTGCTGTACTATAGGTTCAAAAATGTGTATAGAGGAGGATTACAAACCATAATACGAGGTCAATTATTTTACTTTTATTTCCATTTAAATGAACGGATTGCTCATTTAACAGCTAATCCTATTATGAGTTGCAGTCCAGACTCTCATTCCCATGGCTGGTAAATATCCACTTTACAGTTAATCTTGGAGGCCTTCCTTAGCTGAACATGTTTTTTGCCTTTTATGTCCTGTTACCTTCTGTTCAGACTCAAAGCGTAAACTATATTAGTCTCTTCTGCAATATAATAATTCCCTTCTCTTTTAATCTGGGAGGGTTCTACACTCAAATATCTTTCTTTTTGTTCACTAGCCTTATTAGAGTTGCAGCACAATACATGTAATATCCCATTTACTTGGTATTTTCAATGTTTTTCTTTAAATTAGTAAACTGATTTAAAAAAAATGTTGTTCTCATGAGCTGCAGGGCAACACAAATATTGAAAAGCTTTCAGTGAAAATATTGTTTGATTACCAAGGTCAAATAAGCAATATTTTGCCCGTGTTTAAATCGGTTAACGTGAGTTAGCAGTTTAGTGATAAATGGTCAAGATGGAGCAAAATTTCATCCCAGTGCCGGAACACTTTATGTACTTCAAATGAATGGTTTAATGTCTGCATTACAAAAATAGAAAAAGACCAACAGAGTGATCTTCATATAGTAACATTGGGGCATTTTCTATCATTCACAACAGAATTGGAAAATTGTAAGTCAGCTTTTCTGTTTAAAGAATATTCTTGAAATAGTACTTGCTCAAAGAAAAGGCCAAGAATAAGGAGCTTGTAGTAAATTTTCTGCAGAGCCTTTATTCTTTTCCACTCATCTATCCCAACCTCCCATCACTTATCAGTAAAACCAGAGAAGCAGCATAAATGTGAACTTTTTCCTCAGCCCAGCGGTCCAATCACAGTGACCAGTGATCTGCCATGTTGGCGTGTTTCTCCAGGGTAGTAATACAGGCAGTAATCCCTCCATTGTTGTTCTCTTTAATCACTGGTGGTTCAGTGGTGAAATTATTGGACTGAAATCCAGAGACCTAATTCTAAAATGTAAACTTGAAGCCCATCATGGCAGTTGGAGAATTTAAATTCACTTAATTAAATAAATAGCTATGGTGGCACATTGGCGCAGTGGTAGTTGCTGCCTTACGGACCCAGATTTGATCCTGACCACAGGTATCAACTATACGGAGTTTGTACCTTCTCCCCGTGACCGTGTGGGTTCTTTCCGGTTTCCTCCCACACTCCAAAGATGTACGGGTTTGTAGGTTAATTGGCTTGGCATAAATGTAAACTGTCCCTAGTTTGTGTAAGATAGAGGTAATGTGCGGGGATCATTGGTCAGCGCAGTCTTGGTGGGCCGAAGGGCCTGTTTCTGCTGGTGTATCTCTAAACAAAATCTAAACTAAACTAGGAATAAAAAGCTTGTGTTGATGCATGGACAATGAAACCACCAGGTTGATGTAAAATCCTCCATCAGGTTGACTAATGTCTGTTGGGGATGGAAATCTCCCCTTACCTCTCTCTTATCTGGTCTGTGCACATCTTCAGGGGCACTCGTGAGTTGGCTCCTGATTGCTCAGTTCAGAAAGAAGTAGGGATGAACAATACAATCCAGCATTAACAAATTACATCCACACAATTTCAATGAACAGTTTAAAAAAAAGTTAAAGATATCAAAATATGGAATTAATACTAATTCATAAGAATATTAGCATACCTTCAGCTGGCGGAAATCAATGCCTTTACGAGCTCCTGCTTTGAGTACTGACCCCCAAATAGTAGCCCGGATGTAGGGTGTAAGTTGCAGCAGGAGTTCAAACTGGCATGTAACAAAGGTAATGCCACTATGATTGATGGGGGATTTCAATATGCAGGTAGACTGTGAAAATCAGGTTGGATCAGGACCCCAAGAAAGACAGTTTGTAGAATGCCTTCGAGATGGATTCTTAGAGCAGCATGTAATACAGCTGATCAGAGAAAAGGCAATTCAGGATTTAGTGTTGTCCAATGAACCAGATATGATAAGAGGACTCAAGGTAAAGGAACCACTTGGAGGTAGTGATCATAATATGATTAGTTTTAATCTGCAATTTGAGAAGGAGAATGTTAAATCGGAAGTGGCAGTGATGCAGTTGAAGAAAGGGGACTATGAAGGCATGAGAGGGGAGCTGGCCAAAGTAGACTGGAAAGGGATCCTAGCAGGAATGACGGTGGAACAGCAATGGCAGGAATTTCTGGGCATAATCTGGAAGACGCAGGATCATTTCATTCCAAAAAGGAAGAACAATTCTAAGGGGAGTAGGAGGCAACCGTGGCTGACAAGAGAAGTTAGGGATAGAATAAGACTAAAAGAAAAGATGTATAACACAGCAAAGAGTAGCCGTAAGCCAGAGGATTGGGAATCTTTCATAGGACAACAGAAGGAAACAAAACGGGCAATACAGGCTGAAAAGATGAAGTATGAAGGGAAGCTGGACAGGAATATAAAGAAGGACAGTAAAAGCTTCTTTAGATATGTTAAGGGAAAAAGAGTAGCAAAGTCAAATGTGGGTCCCTTGAAGGTTGACACGGGTGAAATTAATATGGGCAACAAGGAAATGGCAGAAGAGTTGAATAGGTACTTTGGATCTGTCTTCACTAAGGAAGACACAAACAATCTCCCAGATGTACTGGAGGACAGAGGATCGAAGGGGGTAGAGGAATTGAAAGAAATTTTAATTAGGCGGGACAAAGTATTGGGTAGGCTAATGGGACTGAAGGATGATAAATGCCCTGGGCCTGATGATCTGCATCTCAGGGTCCTCAGGGAGGTGGCTCTAGAAATAGTGGACGCATTGGTGATCAATGTTCAATAAATTCAGGATCAGTTCCTGTGGATTGGAGGATAGCTAATGTTATCCCACTTTTCAAGAAAGGAGCGAGAGAGAAAACGGGGAATTACAGACCAGTCAGTCTGACCGCTGGTGGGAAAGATGCTGGGGTCAATGATTAAAGAGGTAATAATGGGGCATTTGGATAGCAGTAAAAGGATTAGACCAAGTCAACATGGATTTATGAAAGGGAAATCATGCTTGACTAATCTTCTCGAGTGTTTTGAGGATTTGACAAGTAAAATGGATGAAGGGGTGCCAGTGAATGTTGTGTATCTACATTTTCAGAAAGCCTTTGATAAGGTCCCGCACGGGAGACTGGTGACTAAAATTAGAGCACATGGTATTGGGGGTAGTGTGTTGACATGGATAGAAAATTGGTTGGCAGACCGGAAGCAAAGAGTAGGAGTGAACGGGTCCTTTTCAGAATGGCAGGCAGTGGCGAGTGGAGTGCCGCAAGGCTCGGTGTTGTGGCCGCAACTGTTTACCATATATATTAATGATTTGGAAAAGGGAATTAGGAGCAACACTAGCAGGTTTGCAGATGACACAAAGCTGGGTGGCAGTGTGAACTGTGAAGAGGATGTTAGGAGGTTGCAGGGTGACCTGGACAGGTTGAGTGAATGGGCAGATGCAGTATAATATATATAAATGTGAGGTTATCCACTTTAGCGACAAAAACAAGGGGGCAGATTATTATCTCAATGGGGTTAGGTTAGGTAAGAGGGAGGTGCAGCAAGACCTGGGCGTCCTTGTACACCGGTCACTGAAAGTAGGCTTACAGGTAAAGCAGGCAGTGTAGAAATCTAATGGAATGTTGGTCTTCATAACAAGAGGATTTCAGTATAGGAGTAAAGAGGTTCTTCTGCAGTTGTATAGGGCTCTGGTGAGACCACATCTGGAGTATTGTGTACAGTTCTGGTCTCCTAATTTGAGGAAGGACATCCTTGTGATTGAGGCAGTGCAGCATATGTTCACGAGATTGATCCCTGGGACTGTCATATGAGGAAAGATTGAAAAGACTAGGTTTGCATTCACGGGAGTTTAGAAGGATGAGGGGGGATCTTATAGAAACATATAAAATTATAAAAGGACTGGACAAGCTAGATGCAGGAAAAATGTTCCCAATGTTGGGCAAGTCCAGAACCAGGAGCCACTGTCTTAGAATAAAGGGGAGGTCATTTAAGACTGAGGTGAGGAAAAACCTTTTCACCCAGAGAGTTGTGAATTTATGGAATTCCCTGCTACAGAGGGCAGTGGAGGCCAAATCACTGGATGGATTTAAGATAGAGCTCTAGGGGCTAGTGGAGTCAAGGGATATGGGGAGAAGGCAGGCATGGGTTATTGATAGGGGACGATCAGCCATGATCACAATGAATGGCGGTGCTGGCTCGAAAGGCCGAATGGCCTCCTCCAGCACCTATTTTCTATGTTACTAAAATCTTGGTGACCACATGTGAATTTGAGATCTATCAGTCTGAGATATCCCTATCAGTCTGCCTGTATCCCAGGCTTTGGGCAATAATTGATCTTGCAGTGTGAATTATCATATATTCACTGAGGAGCCCTTTCGAAATCAAACAAAACACAAATTGTAGAGAAGAAATCCATCTATGTTAAAACCCAACTCATCAGCAGTGCCAATGCAGAACATTGGCCAGAAAATATACATTGGGTATGTGGTACCATTGGGTGTGCTTATATTGGAGCAATTTGAATCTGATCAACACTTAATGTATGGGATGTTATTTCAACAAACACATAAAGGTGTTGGATTCGACAGCCATATTACACTTCTGTGGATTAACTTCCTTTGGGCCAATATTGGCAACCGAACCACTGCTGCTTGTTTGCACCACCATTAAAACTAACACCTCATCCCTGTCTTCTACTGACTTTTTCAGCCTTGGAGTGTAGAACATGTAACAAACCATTCCGCACAATTTATCACCAGGATGCACCAATTTGTATTTTCAATTTCGATCATTTGCTTCCAAAACATTTTGATACATAACTGTGTGGAAAATGCAGAATATAGTATCAACTTATTTTTTAAATGGATTGTTGGACCGAGTTGCCAGGACAATCTGCAAAGCTGCAGTCACAATCACTCATTGGGCAAACATTTTGTGCACCGACCATGAGCTGCTTGTTTGCTATCACCAATGGCCTCTGCCTTCAGTTTCATTTAAACTTAAAGTCATCCACCTGCATTGGATTTAATTGAACTCCTCCTCCCAGCTGTAGCATGAGACAAATTCCTTGTTAAGAACCAATAATTGAATGATATAATTGAAAATCCAATTTTATATTATCAGGTTAATCTATACGTCTTTCTACAAGATATGTCTTTTTGCCGATCTCTTACCATTGTTATCTGTCATGTGTGTCAAGCCACTAATTTTATATTTTTGTGTATCTATAATCCCTTGATCTATTTTCTTTATCTACAATTAATTCCATTAATGATTTATATGTACATTTACCTTCTTTATATTTCTGTTGTTGAGTACATATTCTCAACCTAATGTGTATATCCTTTAGTTTGCATCTTGTGCTGTGAGAGGCAAGCCACTTTATCTGATTCTCCATTTATGCCTGCGTGCCTCAGCGCTCTGAGCTGTCCTCTTCTGGTATCATTATCCCCATCCAATTAGTTAAATGTGTAAGTTTAGTACCTTTCAGTATACGTGTATCACATAACGATGATGTGTGTAGGGGTAAAATTTATTTCCAATGTTAATATGATTATATTTTATATTTATTTATCTCTAGCGGTCTGCCTGACAAAACAGTTTATGTTGCTGTTTCATTGATCCATCTAATGTATTCCTTCATTACACATTTGTCAGACATTTACCATCTCCTTGCCTATAATCTTCTGAACAGTTGGGACTATTCAAATGCTTTGTCCATATACTTATTTGCTGTAATTCCTGTGGCTTGTATCATCTGTCCATATTTCTCAAGATTAATGTTAGAATATGGGCAACGGTTATCATCTGACTAGGACTTTATCCGCCAGCTAATACCATCTTTGAATCTTGTTGAATGAGAGGTAGATTTATTAATTGAGGTAGAAATCTAACCCTTGCACCAGAGCATTCAGAATGGCGTGCAGGGGGGAAGGTCTGTCCCATATTTACCTTCAGCAGACTATTAAACAACATGAGGCTATTAATTTGGTTTCTGACTCTTCACTAAAACCATAAAATCACACAGTTGTCAAATGGAGTTCATTTTAATTTCTTTTCAATCACAGTAAATTATTCAGGTGATAAATCAGCTGGGCCAGTCATCCCTGTGTAATAGAAACCCTAATTTCTGGCTAATTACCCAGCCCATTGCTGCCAAAAGATCAATACCTAAACAAAATGAAAAGGCCTGGAAATCCAGAGTGGTGTAGGGGCAGCTCGGCTACAGTGGAGTGATGAAAGCAGGCACGATTTACCATGTTTGTGTTCAGAGGGCACACGGAATCTTTAGCCCAGTGCTGGTCACGGATGAGGAAAGTTGTCCTCCACACAAAACACCTTCCTTAAGGATTGTAATTGATTACATTCCCGCAGCAATCAAATCTAATTCAACATTTCAAAATCCCTTTGAGATGTGAATGGTAATCTCTTCAAGTCTAAAAACACTTAAAAAATAATTTATTTTAATACAAAATTAAATTGTGGTAAGGGCACATTGTCAGTATTGCGACTGTGCACAATCCTGGTGTTTAGGCTATTTGAGAGTCGACAAGCTGATCATTTTCCTCAGATTATTCTTCAGAAAGTCAAAGATGGGTGCTGTACATCTGTGGCGTTATAAAGCTTTCCGTGGTAAAGGAAATAAAGTAACTGATTCATCGTCTCCTGCAGAAATTAAGTACATCCATTTTCAAAGAGCTTTCCCTCTCATACACAAAGGTTTTTCACGGGGAATAATCAAATTTCTGTTCGGAACATAGATGTGTGGCTATTTTATCAATAAAATATACACTGCGTGCCCTGATGTCTGGTAGTGGCAATATATTTTCAAGTAGCTTGTAGACCTCCTTGGAGTCTGGAAATAAAGAGGTTGTTGTGGTGGGGGTGGTGCTGCACGGGTACAGATTTCTCCCTGACAAGCGGCTGGGGATGTTAGTTTATCACAGGTAGGCCCCCTTTCAAAAAGCAATTATTGCAGAAATGACAGACTCATCATGCATATGATTGCAACCTAAAGCTGACCTCTTCAGGACTCGGGACAGCTACCAGCAAGGTGAGAGCGATGGGGAATGTTAGCAGCTCCTGCTCTGGATTTTTATTTGGAAGTGCACCCAAAGTCATTAATAACTCCTTTATTACATCAGAAAATGATCTGATTATTAAAATAACTGCATTTCTAAAGCCTCGATTGAGATGCTCTGCATTCCATACAGTACAGAATTTAAAATCGTTATGCTTCACATTTGTATTTCATATTTACTCTGATAGATTGATTAATACTATGAGATAAAACCCGAGGGTTGTAGCTTGTGATGTTGAATTCAGTGGAAAACTGGGTTACACGTCTTCAGAATTATAGCCCCATTTCCCAATGAAATAATTTCTACAAGAGCAGCTCCTATTACCGCGATGAGAACACAGGCATTGCGATTTATTATTATTTATGGTCCTACGACTAGTTTATGTGCATCCATGTTTGGTGTGTGAGATGCAAATGTCATTATGCAAATGACATTGAATGTCCTTACTGAGGCTAAATAATTTTTGTGTTGGACGATTAAACCTCATCTGTTATTGGTATGGGCTGCAGTGGGCTATTAAACAGTCCCAGCAGTATTTACTCCCAGTAATAGGAAAATGGGAACGGAAAAGGCAAAACAATTGCTGCAACTAGACTGTGATTGTCCTGTGGAAATTCATCTTACAAAGAGGTGCAGATAGCCACCTTGTAAAGTAGTGAGAGGTAAATAAGAGGGAATATATTCCTTTGCCGAGGCCCATTTGAATCAGTTTACAAGAAATTAGCTCGGTTTTATCAGAAATAAATTGGCAAGATTTCAAAGGGGATTGGAAACCAATAAACTCCAGGATAAGTTGCACGTCATCCCTTACGCAGCTGGGGAGTCACATTTGTATCAATGTTGATAGCTTATGAATTCCAAAATTGACAGAATTTACAGAAAAATGAGGATAATCCATCTTCCTTAGTGGCCTGTCAAAACCTGGTCATACTTCATAATCTTCAATTACTGCTGCTATTTTCAGACATTTACATGTCGGCATTACACAGAGATGGAAATGAGAAAAGAAAGGGAGAAGGCTACAGAAAAAAATGCAGCTGTTTATATGACAGAGAATGAAAGAAGAAATAAATACTGGCTTTGGACTTAAAAGACTTTAGAAAGAGAGAGAGAGAGAAAGAGATATACTTTTTTTCTGCTCCATTGCCCTTAAGCAGACAATATGTTGGTGTGTCCTTTAGTTTCAGCTGATTTCTCTATTGGTTGCCACAGATAAATACCGGAGATTATTATGCTGTGATCTTGACATAAGGGTTATATAGACATACCTCTCGGAGAGTGTATCGTGCAGTTGGACAGTGTGGCAGTAAATCACCCGGCTCACACATCAGGGAGCAGAGATTGGTATAAATTGCACAGGCCAGGGTCAGCCTGCAGTCACCTGTGTGATGAGTTTGGCGGGTACGAAGCCGGCTGCTGATCGAGCTCGGCCACCCTGTGGAATAATCTCTGCCCTGACACCACTGCACACATTTTGTAATCTGCACTAACGAGCTTGATTAATCAGTCAGTGGCTCCAATGAAGTGATTCCAACCCAAGCCTCTACATGGAACAGACGCAAATGCAGAGTGTGAGGTTACAGTCAGATCAGCCACGATCGTGTTAAATGGTGGAGTCGGGCCAAGTGGCCTATCTGTGCTGCTGAGTTACTCCAGCATTTTGTGCTTATCTTCTGCTCCCAACGTGTTTGTTCTCTCCCCAAACCTCTCCCCCTGCCCAAGGAAGATTCACTTTGGATTTTCAGCTGCAATTGCAATTATATATTTCTTTAATGAGCTTGTTGTTGAACAGTATAGCTAAGGAGATAAATTGAGGGAGAGGCAATGAATGTTGATGAGTATTCCACGATGTCGTTTGTTGGTTTCTGTGGGGGATGGTTGCAGAGATAGCTCACAAGACGAGGCCAGCGCACTATTCTTAGGTTGAAGCAAACCAGGTCTTTTGGATTTCACGAAAGAGAGGCCAGATCTTAAAGCAAGTGAATCCAAGGAGAGTTGGTTACAGGTGCTCACCAGTAATGGATCTTTGATCTATTTATGTCCTGTACATAAAACTGAGCATTTGGGAGAACGGCGGGGTGGATGGAGATGGTTTTGGTGCTGCTGTGGGTCTGTGGCATCTGCTGCTGTGTGGGAATTTAGTTCACAGCAATAGATGAATGGTTGAGTTAAACGCCCTTGGCTTTCTTACATTTTTATCTAAATATATTATCGGATAGCAGCATTTCAGTCTTGCAAAATAGGGCGATGAATGGTTCTGAGGTACAGGACCCAACCTTAACAAGTGGAGGGCGCGTTTCTGATAAGGTTGAATGCTGCTTCCCATGTGGAAACGTTTCCTTTTGCAATCTGTTCAGCCTGTACCATTCTAATAACTTGTTATTGCTGGATGTGCAGTAGGTCTTCTTTTATTACACTGGAGTATGGGATGCGATCAATAGCTTCCACGCGAGGCAGCCAAAGGACCAGTGATTGCAGAGGGTGTAGAGGTTCACCAGAATGCTGTCTGGATTTGAGGGCATTAGCTACAAGGAGAGGTGGGACAAACTTGGGTTGTTTTCTTTGAAATTAGGAATAAGTTTAAGAATAAGTGGTAAGCCATTTAGAACGGAGATGAGGAAACACTTTTTCACACAGAGAGTTGTGAGTCTGTGGAATTCTCTGCCTTAGAGGTCTGTGGTGGCCGGTTCTCTGGATACTTTCAAGAGAGAGCTAGATAGGGCTCTTATCAGGGTATATGGGGAGAAGGCAGGAATGGGGTACTGATTGGGGAAGATCAGCCATGATCACATTGAATGGCGGTACTGGCTTGAAGGGCCGAATGGCCTTCTCCTGCACCTATTGTCTATTGAATGCCGGAGGTTGAGAAGAGACTTGATAGAAGTTTATAAAATTATGAGATGCATAGAGAGGATAGACAGTCAGAATCTTTAACAGGTCGCAGCCTAGTTTTAAGGTGAGAGAGGCAAGTTTAAAGGAGATGTGTGCGGCAAGATTTTTAGATAGAGGGTGATGGGTGCATGGGACACCCAATGCCAGGGATGGTGGTGGAAGCAGATACAATAGTGGTGTTTAAGGTGCTTTTAGATAGGCGTGTGCTAGGGATAGAAGGATATGGATCATGTGCGGACAGATGAGATTAGTTTATCATGGCATCATGTTCAGCACAGGCATTGTGGACTAAAAGGCATGTTCAGACGCTGTACTGTTCTACATTATTTGTGCAAATAGGTGCATAAACCACAGAATTTCAATAAACAGCTCTGTTTTCCCCAGGATTGATTTAAACAATTGAAGACAGCAAAGATAAAGTTAAGGTAAACATTTCAATGATTTTTAAAAGTGAAACTAGTGGTGGTGCAGGGGTGATTTGACATGTGACTCCGGCTGATCATAATTTGACAATAGCTTCTTGAGGCTTCACTTGAATGTGGAGATGTTTGACATGAAAATCTAAGCTTTGTCCCCAGAGGCCCTTCCACTGTGAGCTACAAGCAGAAGTTAGCACGAAGGGACGTGCCAGAAACACTTATACTGAGAAAATGTGTATAAAATATTTAGATATCTGATTTGAACAGGAATGAAGTATAGGTTCTTGCTTTAATCCTACAGGCACCCATTAATTTTATAACAAGAGAAATCAATTGTTTGTTGCATTTGATGAGGAATTTCCACTATGAACAACCTTACTCATTATGCAGCTATTTTAGCCACAGCCATTAATTTATTGGCATAATGTTTTCTGGAATTTGTTGTGTAAATCACATATTGAACATAACAAGCAGATCAAAATCCTGTCAGAACATAACCTGCAAAGTATAAACAGCAAAAACCAATTTAGAATGGTTTGTTAGAAATGGGTTCGTTGTGAACATTGCCTTCTAACTGAAATTCTGTAAGAGCAGATTTATTGTGTCGGAAGGAGATGCTGGTTTAAACCAAAGATAGACACAAAATGCTGGAGTAATTCAGCGGGACAGGAAGCGTCTCTGGAGAGAAGGAATAGGTGACATTTATTATCAGTTTCAGAATGTGATCTTGTAATCATGAACAGTAAAGGCCAAACGGAAGGCTGCAAAAGATGACCACAAGTTGGAGAAATTGCAAATTATTCTGATTTGCTATTTCCTGTGTACAATGTTGTTATGCTGCTGCTGCTGCTGCTGTAAGGAAGAATTACATTGTTCTGTTTCGGGACATATGACAATAAAACATTCTTGACTCTCTTGCTTTAATCTGGTTACAACTGACCAATGAGTTACAGATTCACAGCTGGGGAATTTGAATTCAATAGAATAATTTTGCTTTGCCCTGCTTTAACTTGGGGACAAACATTGAATGTGATGTTGTGGGAGAATGGGCTCCAAACATTTACTTCTGCTCCTTCCTGCAATGGGCTACAAGCTGAATTCCTCAGAAGCCTTTTGGTGCCTGTTCTTCATTGTTCCTGAAGAGGGCGCTGAGATGTAAATTATATGCAAATAACTCTTGCACACTCCTTTCATATCAGTGTTCAGCACTCAAGCACCCCGTGGTAACCCCAGAATCCTGCAGAATTGGCCTTTAACACCTCTTGATCCCATTCACAATCTTTACACTGCATTCTTCATACTTCCAGATCCCATTCAGGATTGCTGCACTCTGATCTACTTTGATCTCTTTGGGCAGAATGCAGGATCTTTGCACCTTGCCCCACTTTGATAGTTCCAGATCCTGTCAAAATCTTTCCTCCTTTAATATCTCCAGATCCCACTCAGGATCACTGCATTTAGACAATTAAATTATTTTCCATTAGTGAAAGTGTAGGATGTGATCAGCACTAGTGCCTGGGTAAATTGGAGGTGTGCAAGGGGGAAGCCTTCAGTCAGCTGAAATATTTTGTCACTCTTGCAGAATGTGCATCCTTTGCTCCTCATCCAACTCCATGCCATCGCAGTTGTTCAGCTCCTTCTATGCCTCCTTGTTCAAACTTCTGCATCTTTTAATGTTTCCTCCAAGGCAAAGCTATGGAGGATCAGAAGTGTCTTGAACTACCAGTTCTTGCAATGATAAAGCAGCATGTACGAAGAAGGTGCTGAATAGGTTTTTTAATTGAAGAGGTTCATTGTGCAGTTCAAGGCTTCTAACACAAACAGGTTCATTAAAAATCAACCATTTTTATTAGAACATTTCCAGATAATGATACTGACAATTAAGTTTATACATCTCTGGATTAGTCCAAACGGGGGCATTATGATCAGTTGTTGGCACCACACTTGAGGATTAATGTCAAGGCTCTGGAGTGTGAATGATGTAGATGTATGTGGGAGATACCAATGAAGGATTTCAATGATGGGGAGAAATTAGAGAACTGAGGTTATTCTCCTTAGAATAGGGAATGCTAATAGAGGTATTAAAAATCATGGAAGGCAAGTAGGAAGAGATGTTTTCTCTGCCAAGTGGGCCAGAAATCCAAGGTCATAGGTTTAAAATAATTGGTAAAAGCACTGAAGGGGAAATTTAATCGCATCTAGGGTTGTTAAGGTCTGGAACATGTTACATAAGAGGGTCGTGGAAACGTATTCAATGGGAATGTTTTAAAGGCAATTAAACATCATCTTAGAAATGATTGAATTTCAAGGTTATGGGATATTAACCATAGGTGGGAACAAAATTGCCCAGCTCTTTTGAAGAGGGAGTGATTGACTAAGTTATACACAATTGGTGCAGGAGTAGGCCATTCGGTCCTTCGAGCCAGCACCGCCATGCAATGTGATCATCCCTAATCAGTACCCCATTCCTGCCTTCTCCCCATATCCCCTGTCTCTGCTATCTTTAAGAGCCCTATCTAGCTCTCTCTTGAAAGTATCCAGAGAACTGCCCTCCACCGCCCTCTGTGGCAGAGAATTCCACAGACTCATAACTCTCTGTGTGAAGAAGTGTTTCCTCGTCTCCGTTCTAAATGACTTGCCCCTTAAGGGCCTGTCCCACTTGCACGACCTCTGCCGAGTTTGCCCTTGACTCATACTTGCAGCATGGTCGTCACGAGGTCGTAGGAGGTCATAGGTAGGTTGTGATGTTAGTCGTAGGTACTCGTGGCATCAAGTAGGTCGGGGCATGATGAAAAATGTCCATGAGTAAAAAAGGTCATGAATTAGGTCGTGAAAGAGGGACAGGCCCTTTATTCTTAAACTGTGGCCCCTGGTTCTGGACTCTCCCAACATCGGGAACATGTTACCTGCCTCTAGCGTGTCCAAACCCTTAACAATCTTATATGTTTCAATAAGGTGTCATCTCATCCTTCTAAACTCCAGAGTATACAAGCCCAGCCACTCTATTCTCTCAGCATATGACAGAAACTGCCTGTTCGTGCCCCACCGAACACATTTCCACATACCGTGACGTCATCCTATCCCCCTTTGTTAAATCCCTCCCTATGTTCAAGGCACCTCAGACACTCTCCGTCGGCTCCACGCATTCTATTCTCCAGGTCCCCATCCTCTCATCTTTACCATGGACGTCCAGTCACTCTACACCTCCATCCCCCACCAGGACGGTCTCAAAGCCCTCCGGTTCTTCCTCGACCAGAGGAGCAACCCATACCTGTCCACTGACACCCTCCTCTGCCTAGCGGAGTTGGTCCTTACCCTCAATAACTTCTCTTTTGACTCCTTCCATTTCCTCCAAACACAAGGCGTAGCTATGGGCACGAGCATGGGCCCCAGCTACGCTTGCCTCTTTGTCGGGTATGTCGAACAATCCTTGTTCTCGGCGTACCAGGGCCCCATCCCCGACCTCTACCTCCGTTACATCGACAACTGCTTTGGTGTCACCTCCTGCACCCACACACAACTGACTGACTTCATCCACTTCACCACCAACTTCCATCGGCACTCAAATATACTGGGACCATTTCCGACATTTCCCTACCATTCCTTGACCTCACCATCTCTATTGCAGGTGATACACTCCTGACCGACATCCACTACAAACCACTGACTCCCACAGCTACCTGGACTACTCTTCCTCCCACCCTGCTTCCTGTAAGGACTCCATCCCCTATTCCCAATTCCTCTGTCTACGCCGCATCTGCTCCCAGGATGAGGTGTTCCACACCAGGTCATCACAAATGGCCTCATTCCTCAGAGAACGGGGATTCCCCTCCCCCACTATAGATGAGGCTCGCACCAAGGTCTCCTCCATAACCTGCAACACTGCCCTCTCTCCCCATTCCCCCACTTGCAACAAGGGCAGAGTCCCCCTGGTCCTCACCTTTCACCCCACCAGCCGGCAAATACAACACACAGTCCTCCGCCAGTTTTGCCACCTCCAACGTGACCCCTCCACTTGCCACATCTTCCCATCTCCCCCCGTCTGCCTTCCGCAAAGACCGCTCCCTCCGCAACTCCCTTGTCAATTCTTCCCTTTCCTCTCGCTCTACCCATTCCCCGGGCACTTTCCCTTGCAACTGCAAGAAATGCTACAGTTCTCCCTTCACCTCCCCCCTCCACTCCTTTCAGGGACCCAAGCAGTCCTTCCAGGTCTGACAGAGGTTCACCTGCACCTCCTCCAACCTCATCTACTGCATCCGCTGCTCCAGATACCAGATGATCTATATCGGTGAGACCAAGCAGAGGCTTGGCGATCGTTTCGCCGAACACCTCCGCTCGGTCCGCAATAACCAACCCGACCTCCCGGTGGCTCAGCACTTCAACTCCCCCTCCCATTCCGTATCCGACCTCTCGTCCTGGGCCTCCTCCACGGTCAGAGTGAGCAACACCGCAAGTTGGAGGAACAGCACCTCATATTCCGCTTGGGGAGTCTGCATCCTCTGGGCTTGAACATTGAATTTTCTCAATTCTGTTAACCAACCCTTGCAGTCTCCTCCCCTTGCCACCTCTCCCTCAGCCCTCGGGCCCTGGCATTCCCTTTCTCTCTATCTCTCTGCCCCCACCCTAGTTGCACTAGCTTCTCATTTTCACACTACAAACAGCTTACAATGGCTTGTTCCCTTTATCATCGATACTTTTTTGCATATCTTTCATTCATTGTTCTTTATCTCTCCACATCACCGTCTATATCTCTCGTTTCCCTGATCACCGACCAGTCTGAAGAAGGGTCTCGACCCGAAACGTCGCCTATCTCCTTCGCTCCTTAGATGCTGCTGCACCCGCTGAGTTTCTCCAGCCTTTTGTGTACCCACCATATGACAGAAGTTATTGTGTTTACCTGAAAAAAAAGTATTGTTTCTCCCCTCACCCTTTAACTGTACCTGTCCCTTTAATAGCACAGGTGGCTTTCAAAATGTCTCATTGATTCTTTTCTGTCAACATATTGTGGCATCTGCCAGTCCACTTTGAGGGTAAGCTCAGGAAAGGAACCTTAGCTCTTTTCTTTTAGTTCAAGTAACAAGTTATTATCTAATTGACTCCTGTTTTTTTTATTTGTCTCAGACATTGTAAGCATACGAGTTAGAACTGATGAAGGGCTAAAATACTCTCTATTCCTATTAATTGCCTTACAACTTATCATTGGTGGTGTAGAACCAAGCAAAAAAAACATCAGTGCCTGAAAACCAATAAATTAAATTGGCCAATATTTGAATATTGAATGTTCTAATTTTAGGTAACCACTCCACCGTGTTTCTTTACCACTCGCATCAGTCCATCAAGTTTCTTTCACCCTTTGTTCAGTTTTTCCGTCCTTCTACCACCTGGTTTAATCAGCACAACACTCATTTTCTATTTATGTGTAGGAAGGAAGTACAGATGCTTGTCTAAACCGAAGATAGAAACATAGATGCACTGCCATTCAATATGATCATGGCTGATCATCCAACTCAGTATCCTGTACCTGCCTTCTCTCCATACCCCCTGATCCCTTCAGCCACAAGGGTCACATCCAACTCTTAGAAACAAAATGCTGGAGTAACTGCAGCATCTCTGGAGAGAAGGAATGGGTGACGTTTCAGGTCGAGACCCTTCTTCTTCCTTCTCTTTGTCCACTTTCTATTTACCTGGATTCCTTCTCCCCATCTTTCTTATCCCTCTCCTATCTGCTTCCATCTGCATATTTTCCAGCTTCTGTCTCTACCCTTCCCACCCCTCTCTCATCTGGCTCCCTGCCTATTTTTCCTTGCTCTTTTCTCACATTTCCACCTACAACCTACCAACACTCTCCCTCCCCATACCTGGATCCATCAGCCCATCATCTACAAGGCCCTGTCTCAATCCTCCCTACATTCTCTTTATACTGACTACCTGCCCTCAACATTCTGTCCTGATGAAAGATCTCAACCCAAAACTTCGACAGTCCCTTTGCCTCCACAGATGCTGTTGGAGCTCCTGTATTCTTTCCAATAGTTTTGTTTTGTTCCAGATTCCAGCATCTACAATACCTGCTGTCCAGGTATTTTCCAAAGCTGCCAATCATTGGTCACCAACACAATACTTAACAATTTGAACAGATCAACTAAGTAAAAGAATAGTGTAAGAAAGAGCTGAAGATGCTGGTTTACACCGAGGATAGACACAAAAAGCTGGAGTAACTCAGCGGGACAGGCAGCATCTCTGGAGGGAAGAGATGCTGCCTGTCCCGCTGAGTTACTCCAGCTTTTTGTGTCTATCTTCGTCCTTAAGTAAAATAATTGTCTGCTGACTTACCCATACTTTTAAGGTATTGGCTGCTGGTAGCTCTTCCATTGTATTCTCCTGCATTTCCCACATCTTAGCCTATTCACCTAAATCTTTGTTCATGATTCTAGAGACGCATTTCACACGGTGCATGATCTATGGCCACTTGGATGGGCTTCTGCCTGATATTAGTTCACAGTCAGGTAAATAGGTATTGTGTATTGATTAAGTATTGATTTATTTTGATTCTGAGATTCCATTGACCTATGTTGCGCCAGTGACTACACTTTAAATTATTTCTTGACTGCTAAATGTTTTGGGATGCCCGCAGTTTGTGAGGTTTACTATATGAATACTTTCCCTACGTTCATATCAGATTGCCTGGGTGTTCACTGACCATGCTTAGCTTTCATTTTTCCTTCAAACCAGCATGATACAAAAGAGCACAACATGTTCCTCTAGATTACACTGATATCCAATTTCGTAATGCTCAAGTTCATTTTCTGTCATATTCCCAGCAAATAGCAAATGTTGTGCATTTATTTAAGATGGTCAGCCGGTGAACAACAAGGTGGGGAGCCTTACATTAGTGTTGGTAAAGATATTGGAAAGGATTCTGAGGGACAGGATTTAGTTACATTTGGAAAGACAAGGACTGATTAGCTTTATGTGTGAGGAATCATGCCTCACAAATTAGATGGAGATTTTTGAAGAGCTGATGAATGGATTGACAAGGACAGGATGCTAAGTCGTCTACATGGAATACAGCATGGGGTTTTACAAAGTCCCACGTGGTAGGCTGGTTTAGGTGGTTAGCACACGAGGGGTCCAGGGTGAATTGACAAATTGGATGCATAATTGGCTTAGTAGAAGGAGGCAGAGGATAGCTGTAGTGTGGTAGTGGAAGGTTGTTTCTCGGAGGTTGGAGGCTTGTGACCAGTGGTGTGCCATACAGAATCAATGCTGGGTACTCTGTTCTTTGTTATTTATTATATATTGTGATAGTTCCCCCTCCCTCAGAAGCCGCCCTGATCCCTATCACTGGCTGACCGTCCAGGAGAGGCCAATCCCCAGCATTATTGGTTGCAGTTGGGTCTAATTAGCTGACATTGGATTGGCCACCTGAACTGCGTCGGCCTACTCCCTGTAAAAGGCATGCATTCCAGCCAGAGAAGGGAGTGGGGCACCTTCCTGCTCGCTGTGTTCCCTGTTGCAGGTTTGAGGAAGACTGGGACAAATGTGAGATCACCAATGCCACCATATGGCTGAGACTGGGCTGCTAGACGGCCAGTGCCTCCACTGAAGTTAGTACTTAGGGGTTCGGGAAAGCCTAAGATGCCAGTGCCTCTTCCTGCCCACAGACAACGAGGGACAGTGACTATACAGGGAGGCAAATCCAGAGCCGCCAGGATAACCCAGATACAACCAGCACTGCCTCGTCAAGCTCAAAGCTGAGACGCCAGGATAAGCCTGAAATCGCCAGCACCTCCTCTCTAGACAATGGTGAACTGCAGGGACACACCTGAGATTGTCACGCCGCCTCCTTCAAGACCAGGATTGATCTTCTGTCAAGCCTGAGATTGCCAGCACCACTGTACGTGTGCCCTGGTGACGAGGTACAGGACAGATGATGAGCAGTTGAAACATGGCATAGAAGCTGCAGGGTAGGGAACTGGGAAATGGGCTGGTACAGGATGGTAACTGATGGTGGACATGCACATGGAGGGCCTTGCTGTATGACTCGTGCCGGTCTGACTTGAACTCTCTGTCGATGATGGCCAATGTGACATTAGTCTTACTAATTACTATTGCTGCATGTTTGCAATCTGTGGGTCATGAGTATGTACACAACATTTACTAATTACTCATCTTTCTCTCCTCTTTCTACCAAAGTGAATGACCCACTTTCCCATATTGTATTTGATTTGCCACATTCTTGCCCAATTGCTTTACCTGCCTATTAACTCTTTGTAGACTCTGCACCCTTCACATAGCTCACTTTTCACCTGGCCTCATGTCATCAGTGAATTTTGATGTTTTATGGTATTTTCATCATTTAATATAAATCATAAATATCTAAGAGCCCACTCCTAATCCATATGGTACCTCACTAGTAAAAAATTCCCATTTATTTCTAGTCTCTTTTCTTTGTCCTTTAAATAATTTTCCATCTATGTTAATTTGATACCATCATTGAAATGAGCCAATATTTTAGACAGCAAGCAACCTTTTATCATATCTTTGGAAAATTCAGCTAAATCCCATCAACAATTTATCCTTTATCCTAAAGGTTAAATCTTTAATAAACTCCATTGATTTAATCAACCCCGTTGTGACTATTCCAGAAACTAGATGGCTTTGGAAGTTCACCTGCTGCCGCTGTACCAACAGGTTTTAGATGGCTGATCCTTTACCATGCTGTTACCATGTTACCATGCTGCTCTTGAGCTGACATCAACCTGCATTTCTTCCTCATTTTGTCAGCAGGTTCTTGGTTACTTGTGATGCAACATATCCAGATACTTAATACCTAAATACCATGAATGATATCACTAGGAATGTGATCATTTGAATACATTGCAGAACAAAATGCTTGCATGGGAAGTTACAAACCAGCTTTCCTTCTCTTTCTAGAATGCAGAATATTCCGCCATGGCATCACTAGCTGGGGGCCTGGAAGATATGAAGTCAAGTCTAGCAAATCCTGCTGATGTAGGAGCCAGTGCCCCAGGACCTCAATCTTACCCAATTATTACAGGTAAGAGGATTTGGTATTCCTAAAAACCTGGGTTTGATGCCAAGTGATTGCACAGCACGGTTTTTGTAGATGTTTTATGTTTTCTCAGAAAGATATTGAGGGTACTATTAGCCAGTCCTCCATGCAAACCTTTGGACGAGTTGATGCATTTAGTAGGATTCATGAACAGGGATTGTATCCAATCCCCCCCCCCTAAAGACTGCATCTCTCCAACTGTCTGCCTTAAGTCTCATGTCCCAAGACTGCCTGTGTGTCACAAGTTATGTGCCCTGATCAATGTGTCAAGCCTTTTGTCCCCATTCCTATACCCCCGTAATGTGTATCTCGAGGAACAAAGTTATTCTTGTATTGTAAATTATGATAACTCTGGCTGCTATGGTTTGCTGGTTATCCGGGCGACGGGATGATTTTATGATAATCCAGGATAAATCTCCAATATGGCTGTGAGTCATGGAAGAAGTTTAGCCTTGAAACGTGTAAAGAAAAATTATTTAGAAATTCTCTCGCTTAGCTATTTTATTTATGCCCCTGCACAATTGAATTTTCACACACAATGTAGTGTTTAGTTTGGAGATACAGCGCGGAACCAGGCCCTTTGGCCACCAAGTCCCCGTCGACCAGCAATCCTCATACACTAGCACGATCCTACACACTTGGGACAGTTTGCAATATTTGTTTAACCAAAGCAAGTAACCTGCAAACCTGTACATATGTGGGAGGAAACAGGAGCTCTTGGGGAAAACCCTCATGGTCAGCTGGAGAACATACAGACAAGCACCTGTAGCCAGTATGGAACCCTGGTCTCTGGCGCTGTAAGGCAGCAACTCTACCTGTGCTGTCGGTCAATCTCCACTTTAAAAATACCCAATGTCTTGGCCTCCACATCCGTCTGTGACAAAGGATTCCACAGATTCACCACTCTCTGACTAAAGAAATTCCTCCTCATTTCCTTTCTAAAGATACGTTCTTTCATTCCGAGGCCGTGCCTTCTGGTTCTAGACTCTGCTACTAGTGGAAACATCTTCTCAGCACCCACTCTATCCAGGCCTTTTACTATTCATTAAGTTTCAATGATGTCCTCCCTCATCCTTTTAAACTCCAGCGCATTCAGGCCCAGAGCTGTCAAACGCACATCATATGTTAACCCAACCATTCTCGTAAACCTCCTCTGGACCCTCTCCAATGTCAACACATCCTTCTTAACGGGCCTGTCTCACTTAGGAGTTTTTCGAGAATTCTTGCTACGCTCCATGGCGGCTTCATTCTAGTTGCCGTTAACTTTTCAATGTGTTGAAAAATTCACAGCGACCATAATGAGGCCGCAACAAGTTCCCAGAATGAGGGAACTCCTCACGACCATGAAGGAGAATCCCCGGCAACCACCCGCGAACATGTGGCGACCATGTGGCGACTACATAGTCTCCTGCAGTCGCCTAAAAAGCCACCTAAGTGGGACAGGCCCATAAGATATGGGGCCCAGAACTGCTCACAATACTCCAAATGCAGTCTGACCACTGCCCTATAAAGCCTCAGCTTTACATCCCTGTTTTTGTATACTAGTCCTCCAGAAATAGTGAAGAGTGTTGTATTGTCATATGTCCCGTATGGGACAATGAAATTCTTACTTGCTGCAGCACAACAGAATATGTGAACATAGTACATAACGGGGGGAGAGAAAAAAAAATAAAAAGTTCAATAAATAACAAATATAGTGCGATAGTAATATAGTCTTCTGCAGCTCAGAGCTCAGAGCTTACTTAATAGTCTGATGACTGTAGGGAAGAAGCTGTTCCTAAACCTGGTCGTTACAGTTTTCAGGCTCCTGTACCTTCTTCCTGATGGCAATGGTGAGATGAGTGTGTGGCCAGGATGGTGTGGGTCCTTGATAATTTTGGCTGCCTTTTTGAGGCAGCGACTACGATAGATCCCTTTGACGATGGGGCGGTCAAAGCCGGTGATGGACTGGGTAGTGGTCACAACTTTTTGTAGTGTTTTCTGTTCCTGGAAGTTGCCGAACCAGGCCACAATGCAACCAGTCAGAATGCTCTCTACTGTGCACCTGTAGAAGTTCAGGAGAATCCTCTTTGACATGCCGAATCTCCGTAATCTTCTCAGGAAGTAGAGTTGCTGATGTGCCTTCTTTAAAATTGCATCGGTGTGCTGGGTCCAGGAAAGATCTTCGGAAATATGCACGTCCAGGTTATTGACCCTCTCCACCACCGTCCCATTGATGTGAACAGGATTGTGGGTCCTCATCCTTCCCCTACCAAAGACCACAATCAGTTCCTTCATCTTGCTGATGTTGAGAGCCAGGTTGTTGTGCTGGCACCATTTGGTCAGTTGGTAGATTTCACTTCTATACTCTGACTCGTCCCCATCTGTGATTCGTCCAACAACAATGGTGTCGTCGGCGAACTTGATGATGGAGTTCACATTATGTCCGGCTATGCAGTCATGGGTATAGAGTGAGTAAAGCAGGGGGCTGAGCATGCAGCCTTGAGGTGCTCCCGTAAATAAATGCTAGCATTGCATTTGCCTTCCTTACTACCAATTCAACATAAATTAACCTTTTGGGAATCCTACGCCAGCACTCCCAATCCCTTTGCACACCAGATTTCTGAATCCTCTCCCAATTGAGAAAATAGTCTATGCCTTATTCCTACTACCAAAGTGCATGACTGCACACTTTGCTATGCTGTATTCCATCTGCAACTTATTTGCCCACTCTCCCAACCTGTCCAAGTCGCTGCTTTCTCCACAGTACCTGCCCCTCTACCTATCTTTGTATCATCCCATGATCCCTTTAGCAGTAAGAAATAGATTTAACTCCTTGAATATGTGGACACACTGTCACATGCAACTGTATCTACAGAAATGAAGTGTCATGCACAGGCATGCATTTGCTTGTATGCACATATGTAAATCTACTCATGAAGTTGGAAACACGGATACATGGACACAAAAACATACAGATAGATGGACACTCGGCATGGAATAGAAACACAAATGTTCATACATTGAGATATATACAGACAATCAATCGAAATGCAACAAGACACAAACATACAAAGGCACAGTAGGCAATATTCTCAAACCTATTCACTTACATACAAGTAATTGCACTCGTGCATAGACTGATTAACATGGACATTAAAAAAAGTTGCTTTGCACTGGGGCTTTAATTTTAGCTATTAGTAATTAAAACTGGCAGCTGATAACCTTGCACGTGCTCAGTGCTGGAAACCAAGGCAGAATTTTCCCTCACTGACTTGTATGCACGTATAACAAAACAAACTGTTATAATGGTATGATATCATGTATGAGGTGCCAAGTGCTCTCACTTGCATTCAGACTCTTGGATAAAGGGGGACATATTACATGTGATTTCAATGTTGCTTTTGTTTCACACCCTGTGTATTGCTTTTCAGAACTGAACTACAAAATTATCAAACTCAACTTTAATTGTGGCTCTGCTGCATTAGTTCGATGCACATTGTGATTTTGTTCTTGTATACTACTTAAATCTTGATCAGGACAAGAATAATTTAAAGGTGTATGTAATAAAAGGACAATCTATAGAATGATAACTTCAATGATTCAAGATATTTTATTTTGTTTCTACAAAGTTTATTGTACATTTAGATTTGAAGTGTGAGCAGGCCCACTGTATGTCAGATTGAAGAGATGATGGGATTGTTAGGTTTTCCTGATATAAACAGTTTCAAATACTTCAAGGGAGAAACATTAATCAGTCTGTGAATGTACTAACAACAGTTGCTATTTGTACTCTCCGTGCCTGCAATGCTTTGGAAACGCCCAAACTCCTGCTTCTTGCCACTCCCCATTTTCTTTTCCTACCTTTAACAGTCGTGCATTTGTTTATCTCATCCTGGCTCTGGGATTCCCTCCCAAAACCTATTTGATTCTGATGCCTGTTCCATGGCTTAATATCCTCATCATTGGTTAGTTGTCAAATTGTATTTGGTTGTGTTCCTGTGAATAGGTTTTACTCCATCAGAGGCCCTATATAAATGCAAGTTATTTTTATTGATCTGTGATCTGATGAGCTGTGTTGTATTCTCTCCCTGTTTTAAACTGAAATAAGTAATCCCAAATGGATGGATGGTTGAAGATTTACCACTTTACCAAGTGGTTGTTAGCTGTGTTTTAGTTGATAGGCAGGTCACTATATTATGGATTTTACTAACTCACAGAAGCCAAACTAGCAAACCCTTTTGTTGAGAACCATTGATAGAATACATGAAAATACCTGGGATATACGACTTGTGAGGCTATCCATTTTGTATGGAGAGGCTCAATCATACAATATTTTGTTAATACTGTAAACTCCAAGAGTACAGCGCAGTCGCGCAGCAGTAGAGTTGTTGTCTTGCAGCGCCAGAGGCCTTTATTTGATCCTGAGTATGGGTGCGATCCGCACAGAGTTTGTACGCTCTCCTGGTTTCCTCCGGGTGCTCCGAATTCCTCCCGCATTGCAAAGACGTGCAGGTTTGTAGGTTAATTAGCTTCTGTAAATTATCCCTAATGTGTAGGGTAGAGCTAGTATATGGGTGATCACTGGTTGGCACAGGCTCAATGGGCTGAAGGGCCTGTTTCCACACTGTATCTCTAAACTAAACTAAACTAAGTAGCTTAGAGATAAGCTTTTCAAAGTATATGTAGTCTCTCCTTTTTGAGTGGGGGCAAAACATTGGGCTATTGTTTTTCACTGAATTGTAGAAAAAAAGTAGTCTGATATTCATCGTGAAGTTCATCAAAGTACGTATAGAAAAGTATGGTCCAGGGAAGTGGGAGCATTTTCTGATTAAGAGACCAAGTCTGAGATGTCCAAGTAACCAATGTAACCAACGGTGGGTTACAATAGCTCCCGAGATATTCAAGGATTGCAGCAGGACTGCAGCTCGTCCCAGAATGTGTGATTAGGAGTAAGTACTGGAGGATTGCAGGAAGTGATATGTTAATGAAAACTCAAAGGTATAACATAAACATGAAGTATCAGTGAATGTGAACATTTATTAAAGGAAGTCACAATTGCAGAGAGTGCCAATTAAAAACAAAGCACAACACATGGATAAATATTATCAATAATGTACTGGATGATAGGAATTTCAACAGTATAAAATAGGAAAGAGAATGAAAAAGCTTCCATGGACCAAACCACCTTGTTTTTAAAGAAAAAACGGACAAACCAGAGTGGTTGGTAAATGGTATCAGAAACGGCTCCCTCGATTGAGGAAGATTGTTTAGGATGAAGAGTATGGAAGTTGTTTGAACTTTTAATGATTTGTAGAGTTACTGGCAAATAACATTTTCAATAACTTTCAATATAAGCTACAGAAACCCTTATAGAGTGAGCTTGGAAATGATATACAAATGGCAGAATAATGCAAATTGGCACTTTAGAAAAGAAAATGGGCTACTCTGGTACTGAATATCTAAAGTCAAAATCAAAAGAGAATTGAAATGTTAGTTTGCCTTTGACATGCAATGTGCCCAATAAATGCATAACATTTAACAAAGCCAATAGGAAATTGAACAACATAGAGACAAAACTGTAGATGTTAAGAGGGTTAATGATAAATTGTACTGAGCTCCGATTTCACCACGCATTGTTCACTGAGTCTGCTTTTGTCACTGAGACACCAGATTGGAAAGAAGAGCCATGAGACTGATATGCAGTTTCAGTCTTGGAGCTGTGAAATGTTTTAATATGTCCTTCCAAGAATGTCGGCATTGTAGAAAGGTTCTTGTCTTTACTGATTGGTAACTCAAATTTCACCGTATCTTAATTGGTACATGTGACAATAAACTGCCGACCTTGAAACCTTGATTGCCAGTTAGTAGTGGGAAACTTTGAAATGGTTTAGTGAAACTAAGTGTTTTGTTTGAATACAGTGTCGACCTGACAACCTTGTTAGCCTGAGATTGTAGTTGCATGCAGGCCAAACTAGGTAAGATTACATGAGGGGACCAAATGGTAATAGAATGGTAATGTCATTAGAGACGGGAATAGTGCCGGAGGATTGGCGTACTGCGCATGTTGTTCCATTGTTTAAAAAGGGTTCAAAGAATAAACCTAGCAATTATAGACCTATTAGTTTGACGTCAGTGGTGGGCAAATTAATGGAAAGGATACTTAGAGATTATATATATAAGCATCTGGATAAACAGGGTCTGATCAGGAACAGTCAACATGGATTTGTGCCTGGGAGGTCATGTTTGACAAACCTTCTTGAATTTTTTTGAAGCGGTAACTAGGGAAATTGATGAGGGTAAAGCAATGGATGTTGTCTATATGGATTTCAGTAAGGCCTTTGACAAGGTTCCCCATGGAAGGTTGGTTAAGAAGGTTCAATCTTTGGGTGTTAATGGCAGAGTAGCAAGATGGATTCAACAGTGGCTGAATGGGAGATGTCAGAGAGTAATGGTGGATGGCTGTTTGTCAGGTTGGAAGCCGGTGACCAGTGGGGTGCCTCGGGGATCTGTGTTGGGTCCACTGTTGTTTGTCATGTACATCAATGATCTGGATGATGGGGTGGAAAATTGGATAAGTAAGTATGCAGATGATACTAAGATAGGTGGTGTTGTGGATAATGAAGTAGATTCTCAAAGTCTACAGAGAGATTTGGGCCATTTGGAAAAGTGGGCTGAAAGATGGCAGATGGAGTTTAATGCTGATAAGTGTGAAGTGCTACATCTTGGCAGGACAAATCAAAATAGGACGTACATGGTAAATGGTAGGGAATTGAGGAATGCTGTGGAACAGAGGGATCTAGGAATAACTGTGCATAGTTCCCTGAAGTTGTTGCCTCATAGCACCAGTGTCCCGGGTTCGATCCTGACCTCTGGTGCTGTCTGTGTGGCATTTGCAAGTTTTTCTCTGTCACTGCTTGGGTTTCCTTCGTGGGCTCTGGTTTTCTCCCACATCCCAAAGATGTGAGGTGTTTGTAGTTTAATTGGCCTCTGTCAATTGCCGGTAATCTATATGGTGTGGATGCAAAAATGGAATAACATAGAACTTGTGTGAACTTGGTGGATTGAAGGACCTGTTTCCATGCTGTCTCTCTAAACTAAACTAAACCAAACAAAATCCTGTTTTTAATACATCACACGTCAAGAGCACAACAAATTCAAACACCAACATGGATTTTCTCTGGGTGCTCCGGATTCCTCCCACACTCCAAAGGCGTACAGATTTAATTGGCTTCTTTAAATTGTAAATTGTCCATTGTGTGTCGGATAGTGCTAATGCACAAGATGGTCGCTGTCCAACATGGACGCGGTGGACCAAAGAGCCTGTTTCCACGCTATATCTCTAAACTCTAAAGTCTAATGAAAGACCAGTTGCAAACATACCAAGTAGCTACTGAGACTCAGGGACAATTACCCCATCAACATTAGAAAATTCAATGACAGCAATTTTCTTTAAAAATATTTCATGCACTGTGCAATTTTGTTTTCTTCTTGTGCAATAGTGTATTTGTGCAAGCAATAAAGGACGAGCTCTGTCTGTTTGGTTGGGGACTTGGAAAGTTGGATGTTTTTGAGTTTTCCTGGGCATGGTTTTGTGCCACTGAAACAATGATGCTCTGGAACTGGGGATGTTTTTATTCGGTTGTCCCTGAGCACTTGCAAGCTGCAGCTACTCATCTTGTTACAAAGACTCCTGAATCCTCCATCTATAGAGATCCTCTCCAGCCTCAGCATCACCTTGGCAGTGGGTGCCCACAAACCAAAATTGCTAACATTCAATTCCTTGTTTACATCAGTCAAACTAACTGTGTCTTCCTTGGAATTTTAAACTATAAATTTCATTTGGTGTCTGTATATGTCTTGGAGTTGTTAATTGAAATGCCCAGAGTGGCACTTTCCGATCTGTTTTAATGGCGGCACTGTGATGCAGCAGTAGAGCCACTGCCTTACAGCACCAGGGTCCAGGGTTTGATTCTGACTGCGGGTGCTGTCTGTGCGGAGTTTGTTTGTTCTCCCTCTGAACACGTGGGTTTTCTCTGCGTGCTCTGGTTTCCCCCCACGTTCCAAAGACGTACAGTTTTGTAGTTTTGTCAGTCTGAAAAGGGTCTCGACCCAAAACGTCACCCATTCTTTCTCTCCCGAGATGCTGCCTCACCTGCTGAGTTACTCTAGCATTTTGTGTCTACCTTCGATTTAAACCAGCATCTGCAGTTCTTTCTTACACAGGTTTGTAGGTTAATTGGGTTCGGTAAATTGTTAAAAATTGTCCCTAGTGTGTAGGATAGTGTTAATGCACGGGGTGATGGCTGGTCGGTGCAGACTTGGTAGACCAAAGGGCCTCTTTCTGCACTGTAGCTCTAAAGTCTAAAGATAACACTGATTAAAAGACAACCTCAAGATCCCTTTGTACTACAATGATGTACACTTCCCCTATTATATATTTGCATTTATGACATTTGACCTCCCAAATTTCACCTCAATCATGCTCAAATTAAGTCATAAGGAATAGGAGTCAAATTAGGCCATTCGGCCGATCAAGTCTACTCCACCATTCAATCATGGCTGATCTATCTCTCCCTCCTCTCTCTCGCTTCCCGTTAACCTCATTCTCCTGCCTTCTCCCCATAACCTCTGACACCTGTACACCATAACCTCTGACACCTGAATTAAACTCCATCCGCCCATTTCTATAGCTTTGACAGATTTTCTCACAGTCCACGACCCCGGCAATGTTGGTGGAATCTGAAAATTTACTAAGCAACTCCCCTACATTTATGCCCAAGTCATTTATATTTAGCGCAAACAACAGACGTCCCAGCACAGTTCCCTGTGGAACTCCACTGGTCACAGACCTCCAGTCTGAATATTTTCCTTCCACTAGAACCCACTGTCTTCTATCAGTAAGCCAATTATGAATCCATACAACCAAGTCACTGTTAATATCATCTAAATCTTCCGGATCAGCCTACCATGGAGGTTTATCAAACGCCTGACTATAAATCCATGTAGACAACATCCACTGCCCTTTCCTCATCAATCACCTTTATCACCTCCTCAAAAAAAAATCAATCAAGTTAGTAAGACCCAGTCTGCCACATGCAAAGCCATGCTGGCTGTCCCTAATTAACCCATACTCTTCCAGATGGGCATAAATCCTATCTGGAAGAGTCCTCTCCAGTAGATTCCCTACCACTGATGCGATGCTCACCGGGCTATAAATCCTTGGATTCTCTCTTCTTCTCTCCTCGCATAAATGAATGAAAATGGTTATTCTCCAGGACCTCAACTCAAGCTAGAAAAGACACAAAGATCTTTGTCAAGGTCCCCGCAATCTCTTCTCTTGTCTCTCTCAATAACCTGGGATCGATCCCATCAGGCCCTGGGGATTCACCCACCTTAATGCTCTTCAAGAACTCCAACACTCCCCCTTCTTTATTTCAGATCGCGCTTGTGTATTGGTATTTTCTCGTTCTCCTTGGTGAAAACTTGCCCACATCCCCTGAGTCCAACCTCAAATTTTCTCCTTGAGCAGTCCTATCGTCTCCCTGGTTACCCTCATATTTTTAATGAATGTAAATATCCTTGGGATTTTCTTTAATCTGACACACCAAAGCCATTTTGTGGCGCCTTTTATGCTCTTCTAATCACCTGCTTCTGTTCTTTCCTACTTGCTTTATATTTGTCAAAGACTCTGTCTGATTTCATCATCTTAAATTTTGCATACACTTCCTTTTTTTTTTGTTGATATATTTACAATCTCTTTAGTCATCCAAGGTTCCCTTTGCCATCCTTATCCTCTCGTGATTGGAACATGCTGGTCCTGAAATTTGATCAACTGGCCTTTCAAAGACTCATGCATATCAGATGCGGACTTGCCTAATAATAATTGCTCCCAATGCCCCCACCCTGAGCTCCTGTCTAATAACTTTGTAATTTGCCTTACTCCAATTTAGTACCTTTCCACAAGATCCAGACTCATCCCTTTTCAAAATCATCTCAAACATTATGGAGTTGTGACCACGTCGTTGGAATCAGGCATGTGAAACAAGGCCAACAATTCCAGCCATCACTGAAACACTGTTGTAAGATTTACTTTAAGCAGTGTGGAGTTGGGTTTATGTGAGGAGAGAGAGGGTCATGGATGAGAAGGCCAAAAGTTGATGCCTTGATCTTTGCTGGATGGTGTTGACAAGATGCCCACTCAGGAGAAAGGATTGAGGAGGGGGGAGGGGGGATGGGGGGTATATAACCTACCTGGGAGGTGGCATGCAGTTTATGGGGACTGTAAATCAAGGCTTTCATCGATAAGTTTGGACTTTGGAGATTGGATCAGTGGTGGATTTTGAGCCAGGAGATTCTTGGTGCCCAGTTGGTTGGGTGGTTGAGACCTTGGCAGCTAGTGGTTGTAGATTTTAGACTTTTGGGGAATTGAGGTGAAGGAGAGTTGGGAGGCTTGGAGCTGGGGTAAAACAATAAGATCATTAGGTGATGTAAGGGATGGTTGTTGGTACCCTGGTGTGTGGTGAAGCCCAGAGAATAAATGGTAATTAAAGAGCTTTGCCCTAGTGGGTTCCCAGTCCAGAGAAGTGCAATGAAAACCTGGTTGTTCTGAGAGTGACCGATGATAATCACTTCCAGAACAATGCGGTCTAATTTACCAGCAATTCTTCAAAAGGAACAAGTATGACTCTTATCAAGAAGCTGACACAAAATGACACAAAATGTCCCGAAAAAATACAAGGGTGTTGCACTATAATAAATGCTGCTGTACGGTTGAGTTTCTAAATGTGTGTCTTTCCTGCTTACCAAACACTTTAGTGTAGCAAATTGATTTCACTTCTCCACTGCTGGCTTCTCATCTCTTCAGTGTTTTCCGTGAATTAGTAGTTGATGCACAAAGAATTAAAGGGGAGACAAGGGGGTTTCAGAGGCTACCTTGGAGGAGTTGCCTCCACTGCTGTGTGGCATCTTACTTACAATCATGGAGAAGGAGTCGGGGCAACATTATAACCAAACAACTAACCTTTTCTGCGGCTTCCTCAATTCTATCTTGGTGAAATTAACCAGAGCATGATGCTGACTGACATGCTAACTATAAATCCGTGTTTGTCTATTAAGAATCTGTGAGGGATTGACATAGAAAATAGGTGCAGGAGTGGGCCATTCAGCCCTTCAAGCCAACACCGCCATTCAATATGATCATGGCTGATCATCCAAAATAGTACCCCGTTCCTGCTTTCTCCCCATATCCAATGATTCTGTTAGCCCTTAGACCTAAATCTAACTTTAAAACATCCAGTGAATTGGCCTCCACTTCTTTCTGTGGCAGAGAATTCTACAGATTCACAACTCTTTGAGTGAAAAAGTTTTTCCTCATCTCAGTCTTAAATGGCCTACCTCTTATTCTTAAACTATGACCCCTGGTTCTGGAGATCCCCAAAATCGGGCACATTTTTCCTGCATCTAGCCAGTCCAATCCCTTAAGAATTTTATACAGTACTAGACTAAGTGGGACCCGTTGGGTACAGGCCATCAAATTCAAAAGCAATTTCATACCATTTCAAGCAGGGTGCATGCCACCAAATTCAAATGCAATTTCATACCATTTGGGCTTTATACTCCTGCCCCCCCCCCGAAGGGGCGTTACCTTCATAATGGTGATTGACAGGCAAGAGGACCAATCAGCCGATCTCAAAATGTTTTAAACATTCATATCTTTTTTATTTTTCATCGATCAGAACAATCCTCGGGGCTGCCTAGGCGGAGGAGGACAGTGAATAAGTTGGCCAAAGATCATGGCGACGTATGGTAGCATTTTGTCTAAAATCAATATACAGTGCAGACAGGAAGTAGTCAAGATGAGACTTTTAGTTATATAGATTCCAGTGAATACAAGCCTTCTAAATTCCAGTGGATACAAGCCCAGTCGACCCATTCCATCCTCATATGTCATTCCTGCCATCCCGGGAATTAACCTGGTTAACCTACGCTCCACTCCCTCAAAAGCAAGAATGTCCTTCCTCAAATTAGGAGACCAAAACTGCACACAATACTCCAGGTGTAGTCTCACCAAGGCCTTATACAACTGCAGTAGGACCCTGCTCCTATACTCAAATCCTCTTGCAATGAAGTATCATCTTGATAGGTGTGTAAAAGAGGCAATAGATGAACAGCAACTGTTTCACTGCTACTATGACCCTCCTCCTCCACATTCAATGGAAAGGAAATACTGGCTTTCTTCACTGCCTGCTGTACATGAATGCTTACTTTCAGTGACTGATGTACAAGGACACTAAGGTCTCGTCGAAACCTCCCCTTTTAATAATCTGACATAATTCAGATAGTAATCAGCCTTCCTTTTCTTGCCACCAAATATTTATCCATATTACGCTGCATCTGCCATGCATCTGTCCACTCACCCAACCTATCCAAGTCTCCCTGCAGCCTCCTAGCATTCTCCTTGCAGCTCACTCTGTCATCCAGCTTTGTGTCATCCGCAAATTTGGAGATTGACTAAATTAATCCCAAGAATCTCACTCCGTCTGGTAAAGCATCCTAAACTAAAGCTATAGTTTCACAATGTAGGTTTTGAATTAGGATGAGGAGAAATGTATTTGCACATATGTTGGAAATCTTTGGAATTGTCTACTTCGGAGGATTGTGGATTGTTGATGTAAGAGCAATTAACATAGACCTTGGAGGGGCCGTTGTGTCTAATCCTGGTACTTTTTTCCTCAATAGGTGTGTAAAAGAGGCAATAGAAGAACAGCAACTATTTCACTGCTACTATGACCCCCCTCCTCCACATTCAATAGAAAGGAAATACTGGCAGCTGTATAATGGGTGACCAACCCAAAGTTGCCGATTTTATACCGGGCATCGTAAACAACGATGATACTTTTGATTTGATCTGGTAACTGATACCATTCAGAGGGCAGGGTCTACCCTTTTACACTTTATCAATCAAGCCCAAAATATATTGGAACAAACCTGTGTTTTGCCAAGAGCGGTGATGTTCAATTAATTGCAGGCATGCACAGTGCATGGAATAACTAAAAATCCCAGAACCTTGAGATTGTGGTTAATATTTGGCTGGTAAATTCTAATGTGGGATGTTTTTTAGTAAGGGCCAAAACTGATTATACATTAGCTTCCAGCATTAGTGCCGTGTAAATAACCAAATCTCTCAACTTGTGCTGTAACATACTGAATGAAATAAATGGACAATCAGAGGACTCGCAATAACCCTTAGCTCCTGCCGCACTCGTACGCTTTCTTACCATTTGCAAGGCAATGACACCCACATGCTGTGTAAATGCTGCAGTCAGCACTCTCCCAGCCTCTGATTGTTACTAATTACTGCCAGATACAGTTCCCTGGCTCAGCGTGCTGACTTCAGCTCCCTCCCATCAGTTTGAAAGGACAAAGTGACAATGAAATTGACACTTCAGCAGTGTTCTCCAATACAACGTTGGGGAAATTGACAACCCCGCAGCCAGCTTAGAGTTTAACTGGCCGAGGAGTCAGTTTGCATTAAGACCCAGGGACCAACGCAATCAAACTGTCGACTGGCTGCTCAGAAATGTGCAGATGAAACTTCTGAGCTTAGTGAAATCTGACACACGAGCTTTATGGCTTTGAAAAAAAAATAAGTGTAGCTTGTTGATAATTGTTCGATTTTCTGAATTGTTTTCATTGACTTACTGAGGAAGACGGTGTGCGTCTGAGTTGACTGGGCCTTCGGAATCCACTTGCAAGATGTTAACTCCTTGTTTTAATTGGTTTAATGAATGAAGAAGAATGATATTGCAGCTAGAATTAATTGCAACATAGATTTCTCTTATATAACTATAATACCCCCCCTTGTGTATTTTTCCAATGCATCCATTTTCACAGTGGTGTTGAATTGAAATTGTTTATTGGCTATGTATGGGGAATTTTATTGGGGAATAATGCTTCAGTTGAGGGCCTGGCTATCCGACCCTCTTCCAGGCTGTGTAGGAAGGAACTGCAGATGCTGGTTTACACTGAAGATGGACACAAAATGCTGGAGCAACTCAGCAGGTCAGGCAGCATTTCTGGTGAAAATTAATAGATGGCATTTTGCTTCAAGAGCATTCTTCAGACGTCACCGATTCCTTCTCTCCAGAGATGCTGCCTGACCCGTTAAGTTACTCCAGTATTTTGTCTCTATCTTCTGTGTAAACCAGCATCTGCAGTTCCTACCTTCACTGTTTTGTTACATGCCTTTCCTACGCCTTTCACCTATATAGAGATTTACCAGCAAATTAGATTTATGTTACGTAATTTTATTGATTGTGCAGTGGATGAGACCTCCTCCAGGATGATTTGCGTAGTAATACCAAATGTATCCTGTTCTTATCAATAGTAATGTGTGTGCAACAGACAGGTCGTCCTTATCCTCAGTGCCTCTTTGTGGGGTCGGGGAAAGGGGAAACTTGAAGTCCGAGGGCTTGGATTTGTTTCAGATTGGCCGTGGTTAGGTCATGTTCAGGGTTGAGTTTTAATTTGGAACGTGAGCAAACCCCGCCTGGATGAAAATTATTGACATTAATTGTTCATTAATCGTTTATTAACTGCCACTTGATATGGTTGATAATGCTGACACATTAAGGGAAGGCATGACATAAACCAAGAGGAAGGGATATGGTGAGAAAATTACAAATAGAAAGCAGGAGGCTCATGTTGCGCTGAAGCCCCAGCAATGACCACTTGGGCCAGATAGTCTGTTTCCATACTGTGGCTTATATGTTGCTGATACTTCAAAAAGTCAACAGTATTTAAAGAGTGGCAAGGAATTCTCTAACTGGCACCTGCTGGCCAACATAGGGATTTGTATCAATGCTATTCTTATATAAATGTCTTCAGCCCATTGGAGACACCAGAGACTGCAGATGTTGGGAGCAACAGACTTCTACATACTAATTACTAACTTGTACATACTCACATGCATTCTACATTCTGGACATCTTGCCCCACCAATTACTATCACCTATTTCTACCATCTATCTTACCTATCTACCAGCTTTGATCCGAACACTTCCTTCTACAGATTCTGCCTGGCTCATCGAGTTCCCCCAGGATTGATAAAACTGCACTGCTTTTGGTAGTTGCGAGTCTCTGTACTTTTCTCCTGTCCATCATTTTCTCCTGTCCATCATTTTTCCCTCATAGTCTCATCTCTGAAGAGTAAATATGAAATCTACTTATTTGACAAACCTTTTGATGACCTTTCCTAATACCTCACTTGACTTCATTCACATTTTCATGCTTTACATGTTTTTGGGCTGTTTTAGAATGTAAAATGCAATGTTGTATGTGTTAATTCTTGTTAAACTTTATGGCCAGATCTTCCATGTGCAGAGCGTTTTTTTAAAGTGTGATTTAGTAGAATTATAACAAACATCTGATAACAAAACACAGTTGCATATTCTGTGGTAAATACAACTGGATTTTAGTTCCATGTCCTCCACATAGGGGCATTAGGGTTTGTACAGTGAAGTCAAATGCCCACAATGCTTATTTTAACTGTATTATTCAGAGACTGCTCATGAGTGGTGAAAAAGTTGTACTTTGAAGCAGGTCATGAAGCTGAGGCATTCTCTTTCCTCTGGGTAGATTCTTCTTAAAATCTTGCTTTGAATCCACACCTAGCTCCAATAATATTTTGCCTATCTCCCAGTTCCCTCCCTCCCAAAACCCTCTCTCCATTTATCTTCTCAAACAGAACCCACCCTAGGTCAGCTTTTTCCAGCCCTGCCCCAGTCAATTTCCTATATCTCCACTGATCATCTTCCTAATCCTCCTCATTATCCATCATTCTCCCTAATCCTCATCAGCAATCTCTCTTCCCGCCCACCACATGATTGTACCTCCACCTAAAGCAATCCCCTTTCCCAATCTCTGCCCAACTAAGTTCCTCTATGACTGCCACTGTCTGCAATGGCCCACGGAAGACATGTCTGTGCGCGAGTTTTAATATTTTAACATCTATTCCTGGCACGTTGTTTGCACTGAAATATATGCCTGCTGAGGTGGGAGGAACCTTGCGGGAAACCAGTGCCTTAGCACCCATGGGCAAATATATGTCCTCTTTTCTTGGTGAGTCTTTGTATTCCCCAGCGTTTTTTCCAGTGTAAAACTCCCCCACATTGTATTAGCAGCAGATGTGTAACATGCAAATTTCAAATGCAGTGATATTTTCGATGCTGTTTTGAAAGTCACTTTTCTTATTTACTTGCAGAAGAACCACCGCAAACTAACCATATTTCCTCTGAAACTGTGCTATTTAAAGGTCCACTGATCAAACTGCTCTCTTTGTCCTCACTAAGATCTTTTGACCTCCTGCGAACTCTCACATTTTGCCCATTTGATTGTGGAGGTCAATGCTATTGACATGCTCAGCATTTTAGCTGCAGGACATTCCCGTATACTCCTGCAGCTCCTTTCTACACCTCTCAGTTTATGGTTATTGCACCAATGGGGAGGTCTGGCAGGTTAGAATAAAAAACAAAGTGCTGGAGTAACTCAATGAGTCAGGCAGCATCTGTGGAGGGAATGAACAGACTGTCTTTCAGGTCAGGATATTTCCTTAGACTGATGGAGAACGGGGGAGAAAGCTGGAAAAGCGTGGTGGAGGTGCGGGGTAAAGCCTGGCAAGTTATAGGGTGGATAGAGGGAAAGGGTGAGGGGTGATTTGCAGATTGGTGGAGTTCTTCCCCTCCTTCTTAAGCTCATCCCCACCCATCTCTGTGTGCCCCGTTTTTCTTTTATATCTGCACTTTCCTCTCTTTCCTGCCTCCTTCCTCCCATATACCTCCCTTCAGCTTCACATTTCACTCCTCTTCTTTCCTTATCTTGCATCCTTTTATCTTTTCATCTCCGCCTTTGTCACTTTCTCCACCCACTTGCCAATCACTCCCCTCTTTCATCTGTATCACTGTATGACTTGCCAGGCTTTCTCCCATCCCTGCGTCTCCCTTGCAGTTCTCTCCCCCAACTCCACGTCTGAAGAAGGGTTCCTACCAAAGTGTTGTCTCTTCAATCTCTCCATAGATGCTGCCTGATTTGCTGAGTTCCCTCAGCACTTTTTTTAACTCAAGATTCCAGCATCTGCAGTCTGCATATCCTCTGGCCCACAGGGGCAGGGAGAGCTGGCAAGGGCATTTCCCCAACATGCAGATATTTAGAGACTGCATGTAGGAACACATGGCTCTAGCCCTAGAGGATCTCCTTGATACCCACGCACATTGAAAATTATTCCACCAGCCCAGGCACGGAAATTGATATCAAAACATGGGGGGGACCGGGGGACACAATTTCTTGGCTGCCGCGCGTGCAAGCGCACACTCACACACACATATGAGACTTCGGAGGATTCAGCCATGATCCCTGTGGACGGTAATTAGTGATGGGTGCCGGCAGTCGCGTAAGTGGGACAGGCCCTTAATTTCCCATCGAGTGTTCAGCTCCCACTCATCGAGATGCAGGTGCTTTGCGATAAAAGTGATGAATGACTCTAATCGTTCTGCAAAACACTGCTCTGTACCCGACACAATACCTTACAAAGCTTGGAATGGGGGGGGGGGGGGGGTGCGAGGGGGCGTCCCCCCCGCACCCCCCGGGATTTCCACCCCTGCACCAGCCTGCCCTAATTCTTCTGATACTCTGAAACTGGCAAAGTAAAGTTCAAATGAAGTTCTTTCTCATTAAGTATCTTTTACAATATGATTAGCATGTCGTATGTACTGTTTTAAATGCTAGAAATACAGCCTAGAAAAAAAATCTAGTTTTGAGATTCAGCATGGAAACGGGCCCTTTGGCCCACTGAGTCCACACTGACCATCCATCACGGTTTAGTCTAGTTCTATGTTATTCTACTTTTTACACACTGGGGAATTTACAGAGACAAATAGACAAAACCGACAGCCAGAAGAAACCCACCCGGTCACATGGAGAATGTGCAAACTCCACACAGACAGCAGCTGAGGTCAGGATAGATCCCGGGTCTTTGGCACTGTCATGTACCAGCTCTATCAGCTACGTCACTGTGCTGCGTTTTATTAGACTCGAGAATTGCATTTATTTTCAAAAACATATCTTTCAAATCAAATAATTGACAATGAAATCCTGGTGAAGATGTGGATTATGAATGTCATCAAAACTCCAGGCCAGACACACCCTTATTTGGTGTTTATTTATCTCAGGAGGTAGGCATTGATCAGAAATGAGATCTGAAGTTGATATTTCCCCCTCTAAGCCAGTACTGAGAGGAGCTGTGCAACTTCGATACCCAGCTACAATTAACCACAGCAAAAGCTGAGGCTCGGTCCTCAGTTCCTTTTAATCCCGCAGTTCCCTTTTCCTTCTTTATTTTTCTTCCCCCCCCCTCCCCGGTTGACTCCAGATTGTGTAAACTCGCATCTTCCAAAAGACAGGGAAATCATTGGCCACAGACCACCTTCAGACTTGTTTTTAATCCAGTTGAACATTCAGACAGACTGCTGTGTGTTTAAGTGGTGATCAGGTCAACGTCTGACATGTTTTTACTGCACCACAGTGAAGCAGAAGGAGCTTTGCTCTATATCATCCCTGGAGATTAAGTCAAAGTGTAGGGTCCAAGACTGCAGGTTACGCATGAAAGTTATTTATGTAAGTCCTCAGAGTACAGCTGAGAATGTGTAGTGGGAATTCTGAGTGTAGCTGACTACATTGCACATTTTCTATATTAATTTGTGAATGCTTCTGGCATCCAGTGACTTCCCCACACTAATTGCCATTTTTATCACTGGAGTGGGAGGTTGTGCATCAGGGTAAACAACTGGTGTGGTTGGAAGCAGACATGATTCTATGTTGAAACCTGAATTGACTAAATCTGCACTTTAGACTTTAGAGATACAGCGTGGTAACAGGCCTTTAGTCCCACCGAGTGCACGCCGACCAGAGATCACCCCGTACACTAGGACAATCCTACACACTAGGGACAATTTACTATTTTACTGAAGCCAATTAACCTACAAACCTGTACGTCTTTCTCGATGTGTGAGGAAATCGGAGTACTGGGAGAAAACCTACGAGGTGATAGGGTGAACGTACAAACTCCATACAGACAGCACCCATAAGTCAGATTCAAGCCTGGGTCTCTGGTGCTGTAATGGGGCTGTCCCACTGTACGAGCTGATTCAAGAGTTCTCCCGAGTTTCCCCTGATTTGAACTCTGAGAATTACGGTAATAGCCGCTCGTGGGTAATCTGGGCTCTCGTGGACATTTTTCAACATGCTGAAAAATCTTCACGAGTCTTCATGAGCTTACCGCGTTTCCCGAGTAACTGCCTTTAGCGTTACAAGCCGCTAAGAGACGTCCCGAGCTCCGACGTACCCGCAACATACATTCTATGTGCTTACCACGAGTATGATTTTTTTTTAAAACTCGGGAGGGCTCTTGGGTAAACTCGTATAGTTGGACAGGCCCATTAAGGCACTAGCTGCGCCACTGCACAGGGCTAAGTTTCTAAATATTAAAAGCCTTGTGCACACCCGAAGTTCTTGCAGTCAAAATTTTTAGCACCGTATTTGTGACAAGGATCAACTTCAGTTCTATCTGTCAGTCACATCACACTGTAGTTGCAGGCATCAACCACAAAATGGCTCCATGGAGCAGGTTTCAGAAATCTCTCTTCCCAAGTGCCAGTGCATTGAATATAAAAACAAGACCATGGTCAACATCAGACGCAATTTAATTTAACCAGTAATCTTTGTATTAAATGGGCTCTTTTAAACGTGTATTGTGGATCATCATGACTCAGTAACAAAAATGGCAAAGCAGATAAAGTTTTGAATTGTCTTCATGGTTAGTTGTTTCTTAATGCAACAGCAATAAATTCCAATTGTCTAACATGCTTTCAGCAATAACCTCTACTGCACTTTGATTAAAGGCTTGACCTTCAAAATTTAATTAACAAAACAGAAGGAGATATTTTCTCAAACAGCCCGTCACTTTGAATATTTTCTCTAATCACTCCTGGATTGAAAGTCACCTTCTACAAAATGTCACACTCTTTATTTAAAAAAAAAACAAAAGTCAGATTTACTAACATAAAAAGTTAGCACCAGATAAAAATATAATTATATTCAGAAAGTTACTGTGCTTATCACTGGTTTTCCATCTGGGATCCCTGCCAGCGTGGTTGCAATGAGACCATTTATCTCAAAGCAGTAACTCCTCCGATGACTTACCTTTTGACCCATTTCTCCTTCAACATAATTCATCCATTGAACACCGTCTGCTATTCCCATTGGACCTCTGCTCTATTCCTTCGTCATCCTTTCCAGCTTCATTTGAAAGTTTTGCTCTTCTAACTGTTTTTCTTCTTTTTATAAAAAAGACACGGTAATATATAAAGCTGGACTTGAAAATGAAATACAGTATTTTCCTTAAAGGAAATATTATGTGTTCGGGAGATTTAAAAAAACAAGCCTTCCAGATATCCTATTATATAATCGTGTTCATTCATTATGTTTTTAATTGTCTCAAATGGCATGTAATTCTATTCACTATCCCACTAAAGTGGAGTGAGCAAAATAGCCATATCTAGTAATTTAATCGGGGCAGTGTAGAATCCAATGCTGTAGATTGCTTTACAATGCAAAACAGATCTATAAAGATACAGAATGTATTTCATTTTTTTAGAGAGAGAGAGAGAGAGAGAGAGAGAGAGAGAGAGAGAGAGAGAGAGAGAGGAGGCAAGGAAAACATTTTAGAGTCAGAGATGTACAGCACAATAAAGGGCCCTTCAGCCCATCATGTTCATACCAACCATTTGGCTATCGGCACTAGTTCTACTTGCCTGCTATAGGATTGCATCCTTCTATGTCTTGCCAATTTAAGTGTCTGTCTAAATGTCTCATAAAATTAATAATTGGATCCGATTACACTTTCTCACAGCATGTTCCAGATATCAACCATTCACTGTGCCAAAATACCTTTCCCCTTGATTCTTATTTAAAACTGGTTCCTCTAACATTGACGTTATACCCTCTTGTTTTTGATCCCCCTACCATCGGAAAAGGATTTTGTCTATCAACCCTATTGGTGTCTCCCATAATCTTACATCTGGCAGGTCACTCCTCAATCTCCTCCACTGCAGGGACAACAAGCCCAGCCTAGCATAACTCTCCCCATAACTAAAGTCCTCCAATCCAGGCAACATTCTGGTGAGTTTCATTTGCATTTTCTCCAGGGCAATCACATCCATTCTAGAGTGAGGAGACCTGAACTGAACTTAGACTTAGATCCTCCCACACTGTTGAGTGCATTGGGCAGCAAGCTTTCACCATTTTGTTCGGTCATGTGTGATGTCTTCCACCCTCGAAAGGTTAGCGCGCCGGGCTTCCAAATCCTTCTGGCATGTTCGCCTCCAGGTGAGTTTTGGTTGGCCTCTTTTCCTTCTTCTGTCAGGTTGCCATGTCATTGCTATCGTAGGTGCACGTTCTGGTGACATTCTGAGTAAATGTCCTGCAAATTTATCCTGCGTACCTCTATGTCAGGGGTCAGCAACCTACGGCCCCCGGGGTGAATGCGTCCCGTAACCCGAAATCATCCGGCCCGCAGGCGCATTTTATTTTCCGTAATCATCTGGCCCGCAGACTTCCTCCATCCCTGGTACCTCCCGGGCCCAAGGCTGCGGCGCCCATGCGCTGTGAAGCAAGGGCGCAAGGAGGCCTGGGCTGGCGGCCGCAATTGCGGAGCCACCGAGCGCGGCGGAGCGGCAAGCTCTGGCTGTACCGCATCCTGCGCAAAGACGCGGGCACGGCCATCCACCTTCTGTGTCTGGGCTTCACTGTCCCTGTCGAGGGAACGGGGTTGTCAATAGGCCGGGGACGAGTGAGCCACCGCCTTCAGGACAGAGCCAAGGCAATGGTCCGTAGGTACGCCATGTTCGTGAGTGCCCGTAACTAGGGGCCAGTGCTCCGGGTGGCGTCCTCGAGGGGGCAGGATCTATGTGAACACGTGATTTGATGCCTGCCATCCGGGCGGGATCCATGAATACCCGTGATAGATGTGGCCCGCCATCCGCTCACAGACATGCGTCCTGGCCCCTATGCAGAACAAGGTTGCCGACCCCTGGTCTATTTCCTGGCTGAGAGGCTTTGTTGCAGTTTCCAGGTAGATCTGAACACAGTTCATAATTTTGAAGAAGGGTCTTGAACCGAAACATCACCTACCATGTTCTCCAGTGATGCTGTCTGACTTGTTGAGTTCAGGGCCTGTCCCACTTGCCGATTTTATATATTTTTTTCGCCGACTGCCAGCGTCATATCAGTGTCGCCAAAAGATTTTGAACATTTCAAAATCCAGCAGCGACAAAAAAAGTATTGCGACACTTGAAAAAACACTGCGCTTCATACCGCATCACGCCACGTCACTGCCGCATCACGCCGCGTCACTGCTGCATTACGCCGCAGATTTTTTGGTAACCTGATACGTCAGTCAATGATGCCAGCAGTCGCCAAAAAAAATTGCCAAGTGGGACAGGCCCTTTACTCCAGCACGTTGTGTCCTTTTGTACTTCACCAGCATCTGTAGCACTTTGTGTTTCTGCAATACAAGTGTTGCCTAACCTGTGTTTAATAAGCTGCAACAATTACGTAATGCCTCAAGTCTGGTATTTTCTGCCTTGACCTAGCAAGGGAAGCACATCATATGCCTTAGTTGTCACCTTATCCACCTGTGTTGCCACAAAGTTGCTTGAAAAAAAATCAAGAAACTGTCCACTGCTTCTTATTTTAGGTCACAGTACAGCAGGGAGTGGGATGATCTGGAATAGACACAAAATATTGCAGTAACTCAGTGGGACAGGCGGCATCTCTGGTGAGGAATGGGTGATGTATCGGGTCAAGACCCTTCTTCAGACTGATGTCAGGGGAGTAGGCGGTACATAGATAAAAAAGTGTATAGATAAGAAAATGGAAGGTGTGGAAACAGGGCAAAGGGAATGGAGATAAAGGAGAATGTAGAATAGATTTGTTAGTTCGGGAAAGGTAAGAACAAAGCAAATAGAGATTAAATGTATAAGAAGGAACTGCAGATGCTGGAAAATCGAGGGTAGACAAAAATGCTGGAGAAACTCAGTGGGTGAGGCAGCATCTATGGAGCTATGGTCAGACTGAAGAAGAGTTTCGACCCAAAACGTTGCCTATTTCCTTCGCTCCATAGATGCTGCCTCACCCGCTGAGTTTCTCCAGCATTTTTGTCTACCAGAGATAAAATGTAGTCAGTAAGAAACAAGAGTTACTTGAAGTTAGAGAAATCAATGTTCATACCGCTAGGGTGACGGCCTTAATTGATTGCTCCTGCTCCTGGCCAAGGTGTCATTCATAGGTCCAGGCAACATGCTGGGTCTGTCTGTCCCAATGCCTGCTCCCCTTCTGGGGTCTTTTTTATGCTGCAAAATTGGAGCATCTTGTGTCTGCCAACCTTCCCAAATCTTTTTGCAACCAGTGGTTAAGAAGGTTCAATCTTTGGGTGTTAATGGCGGAGTAGCAAGATGGATTCAACAGTGGCTGAATGGGAGATGTCAGAGAGTAATGGTGGATGGCTGTTTGTCAGGTTGGAAGCCGGTGACCAGTGGGGTGCCTCAGGGATCTGTGTTGGGTCCATTGTTGTTTGTCATGTACATCAATGATCTTGATGATTGGGTGGAAAATTGGATAAGTAAGTATGCAGATGATACTAAGATAGGTGGTGTTGTGGATAATGAAGTAGATTTTCAAAGTCTACAGAGAGATTTGGGCCATTTGGAAAAGTGGGCTGAAAGATGGCAGATGGAGTTTAATGCTGATAAGTGTGAAGTGCTACATCTTGGCAGGACAAATCAAAATTACATGGTAAATGGTAGGGAATTGAGGAATGCTGTGGAACAGAGGGATCTCGGAATGACTGTGCATAGTTCCCTGAAGGTGGAATCGCATGTAGATAGGGTGGTAAAGAAAGCCTTTGGTGTGCTGGCCTTTATAAATCAGAGCATTGTATATAGGAGTAGGGAAGTAATGTTAAAATTGTACAAGGCATTGGTAAGACCAATTCTGGAGTATGGTGTACAATTTTGGTCGCCTAGTTTTATAGGAAGGATGTCAACAAAAATAGAGAGAGTACAGAGGAGATTTACTAGAATGTTGCCAGGGTTCCAGCAACTATGTTACAGAGAAAGGTTGAACAAGTTAGGTCTTTATTCTTTGGAGCGCAGAAGGTTAAGGGGGGCTTGATTGAGGTCTTTAAAATGATGAAAGGGATAGACAGAGTTAACGTGGATACGTTTTTCCCATTGAGGGTAGGGAAGATTCAAACAAGAGGGCATGACATGAGAATTAAGGGACAGAAGTTTCGGGGTAACGTGAGGGGGAACTTCTTTACTCAGAGGGTGGTGGCTGTGTGGAATGAGCTTCCAGCAGAAGTGGTGGAGGCAGATCGATTTTAACATTTAAGAGTAAAGTGGATAGGTATATGGATGTGAAGGGAATGGAGGGGTATGGTCTGAGTGCAGGTAGATGGGACTAGGGGAAAACAAATGGTCGGCACGGACTGGAAGGGCCGAGAGGGCCTGTTTCCGTGCTGTAATTGTTATATGGTTATATCTTGTGTTACCTTCCAAATCTTTTTGCAACCAGCGGGCAGTGCAGGAGCAGAACCACATGGCAAGAACATCATTTTAATTTTGTTGTTGTAATACATAAAGTTATTATTAAAGTTAAAGCAAATAAACAAGATCAAAGTACAAAGACACACCAACAGACTTAAGGAGAGATTAATTGTTTCCATCTTTTTTCAATAAGTCATAAGAACATGGACAGCGTGAATGGACAGAAACGTTTACCCAGGGTGGGGGAAACTAGAGCCCAAGGACATGTGTTTAAAGTGAGAGGGGCAAGATTTAATAGGAACATCAGGGGCAACTTTTTCACTCAGACAGTGGTGGTTATATGGAGGTAGTTGAAGCAGGTACTACAACAGCATTTAAAAGACACTTGTGCAAGTGTATGGATAGGATATGTTTAGAGGGATATAGGTCAAATGCTGACAAATGGGACTAGCTTAGATGGGGCATCTTGGTCAGCATGGATAAGTTGAGCCAACGGGACCGTTTCATTGCTGTGTGACTCTATGACTCTAACATCTGCAAACGTCAAGCAAAATCAATTGAGAAAACTCCTGAAACAACCTGTCATTCATTTAGTGCCTTTACTTATCTCAAGGTTTCCCAAAGTGCCATGAAATATTTTTTTAAAGAACTCTCTTTAAGTAGAGTATATAACAGCCAATTTTCACATGGCAATGTCTTACACAAGTACAAGGTGATAATAATCAGATAATTTGTTTTCGTCGTGTTGGCTCACTTCAGTGATTTAAGGTTCTATGTCCAATCTTGCAAGGTCTTGTTTACATGTTTATCTATAGAGGAACTCACTTATTTGTCCAGTCCTTTTACACCTCACTGTCTCACTATGGCATTTCCGCACATTATACTGTTACCTAGAATGATGGCCAATTCTTCACTACTTAATCCAAGAGCACAAACATTTGTCTTTGGCTACAGCTAGTTCAACCCAAATGAGGTGCAAAACTGGGACCTTCTGAACTGATTGGCTTCATTGCACTGGTTATGCCTTGCATAGCCAAGGTCAACGAGGGAGGTCTGGTGAGCATTTATTTATTACAATCAAATTGTAGACTAATATAGATCAACTTGGAACATTGAAACATGAACCTTATGTGATAACATCTCATCTCCCTCCCCAGACATGGAGATTATCCTTTAAGATCCAACACTACATCTCATGATTTTCACAGTGATAGGACACAAATGTTAATGTTAACATGGACTTCTCAAACAGCTTGAAGATATTTTAACAATTTAATTCATCCAGATGTATAATGATCATCCTTGTCTCTTCACTACAAGTTAAAGATTGCATGCGAGCTCCAGTCAATAACATTTTATTGGATTTGCTGCAGTTATTGGATGAAGCAACCTCAGTAATCTGTGGTATAGAGGAGACAGGTTTTAGACATCTGTAGGTTACAGAAATACCATCAAAAGGATAGTGAAAGCCATCTTATTGTGTTCAGACTTTTCTTTCTACTGTCTTTCACTCTCTATCTATTCCATCTGACCCCTCTCTCTGCCGTGTTCTCTCTCTTTATCTTCATTTTATGTGTCTCAGGTTTATTTATTTCTCCCTGCTCACTTGTCTCTCTGATGCTCTCTCTTTTCCTTCTCCTCTTTCTTTTTCTCTCTCTTTCACTCTCTCTCGCATGCATCACATGCTCATCCCTCTGTTTCTCTTTCCTTCTCTCTCTAACTCTCTCTCCCCAATAGGCTTTTATTTTATTGTATCTCTTTTTTAATTTTATATTCTGCACAGGTCTGAGAACTTATGCATAATTTTTAGACAATTCCTTCTCAGTAAAATGTCAGAAGCTCTTTTCAAAATGGATTAGAGGACATTATGTGCCATTATAAAAGGAAATGAAACAGGATTTAGTGGGCAGTGGTTCAGTTTCCCTTTTAATTTCATTGGTGTCTCTGCAATAAGACGCAGGGAGCTGAACACCAAAGGTATTTTAAATGTGATTTCTGTCATAAAAGATTTAGGGAAAGAGCTAACTCTTTATAGTTGATTTTTTACACTAGTTTCAAAGAAAATGAATGAATTAGAGAACATCGTTAAACTATCAGTAATAAATCATCTCTCAGCTATGCAGTGGGAACAGTAGTTTTTCAGAGGATATAAAGAGGAAGGCTTGGATTAAAGCTTATTACAGAAATTTCCACTGAATTGATTCACACATAAACAAACAAACTACCCATAGGCTAAACGAAGGTAATCCCTCTATTTATTTATCTGTTCGTTTTCCTAGTCTGGGCATTGTTTGTAGGAAATGTTAATTGCCCATCCCCAATTGTCCTTGAATAATGGGATGAACTGCCGCCTTGAAACGCTGCAGTGTTTCTGGTTTAGGGACCTTTCATTCCTATGGGTGGGGAATTGTAGAATACAGCCACAAAGGTTATATAGGATCGTCAATATGTTTCCATATCGGTACGTGACTAAGAGAAGACACTTTGTGACAATCTTTCCATGCACCTGTAACCGTCTTCCTTGAGTAATTCAACGGGACAGACAGCAACTCTGGAGAGAAGGAATGGGTGACTTTTCAGGTCGAGACACTTCCTTAGACCCGACCCGAAACGTCACCCATTCCTTCTCTCCAGAGAGGCTGCATGTCCCGCTGAGTTATTCCAGCATTTTGTGACTATTTTCAGTGTAAAACAACATTTGTAGTTCATTCCTACGCCCCTGTCTTCCTTTGTGGCAAAGGTTGTAGGTTTGGGGGATGCGTTTAGAGTAGTTTTGCTGAATAACTGCAGCACTTATTGTGTCAAATATACACTGCAGTGTTATGTGCCGGTGATGGTGGGAATGAATGTTTTATGTCAGAAAGCTTTATAGGGACCAGATCCTGTGTTGGATGTTGTCATATGCGGAGCATGTGAGATAAGTAACTTTAGAGGAGGGTAAGCTTTAAATGGGATCAGCATAAACAGCGCAGGGTCATCAGAGAACTGATGAGTCGCAGCCTGGTGCATATTAGAGATATAATGTGGAAACAGGCCTTTGGCCCAACTTGCCCACACCGGCCAACATGTCCCACCTGCCAGCATTTGGTCCATATCCCTCCAAACCTGTCCTATCCATGTAATTGTGTAACTGCTTCTTAAATGTTGGGATAGTCCCTGCCTCAACAACCTCCTCTGGCAGCTTTGTCCATACATCCACCATCCTTTGTGTGAAAAAGATTGTTAGTTCAGGTGCAATAATCAGGGCTGGCAACATTGGGTGAGAGTTGGGAGTGAGAAATTGGGAGGAACCATTGGTACGGATCATTTGTATTTTTCAGCATGAAATTGTGTAATATGGTGCATACTGTAGCGAGTCTTTTAACTTACACTTGAATGCAATCTATATGCTTTAAATTGAATTAGCTATGGATAAAGTTAGAGTAAATTACATTCCTAATTACATTCCACAGAAGAGCCCAGGCTCTGATCCCTACGTGCAGCACATGAATGATCTTAGTGTATTCATGTATGGAAATCAGATTATAATCAAACACTTGGCCCATGTTGGCCAGCCCGGGTCTCACTGCACACCTGGTACTACTCCTGGCCCTGACTCCAGTTGCATACATAGAAACATAGAAATTAGGTGCAGAAGCAGGCCATTCGGCCCTTCGAGCCTGCACCGCCATTCAATATGATCATGGCTGATCATCCAACTCAGTATCCTGTACCTGCCTTCTCTCCATACCCCCTGATTCCTTCAGCCACAAGGGCCACATCCAACTCCCTCTTAAATATGGCCAACGAACTGGCCTCAACTACCTTCTGTGGCAGAGAATTCCACAGATTCACCATTCTCTGTGTGAAAAACGATTTTCTCATCTCGGTCCTAAAAGACTTACCCCTTATCTTTAAACTGTGACCCCTTGTCCTGGACTTCCCCAACATCGGGAACAATCTTCCTGCATCTAGCCTGTCCAACCCCTTAAGAATTTTGTAAGTCTCTATGAGATCACCCCTCATTCTTCTAAATTCCAGCGAGTACAAGCCAAGTTTATCCAGTCTTTCTTCATATGGAAGTCGTGCCATCCCAGGAATCATCCCAGGGTAAATCAATCCCAGGAACCAGCAATCAATACCTTCTCTCATTCCTGTCCCTGAGTCCAGTCCTACACCTGGCCCCCTATTCTACCCTGATCATAGCTGCTTACCTGCTTGGGTTCCCAGTGCTGAACACACCCCTGGTCCCAGCTTTGACTGCACACCTTGTACCATTCCAGACCTTGACTGTGGATGCACACTTGGCCTTGCTCCTAGCCCCTTTGCACTGACAATATATCTGGCCCACACATAAAGCCCCATATCTGACCCCCTGGACTTAACCTATTACGTTCAAGTCCACAGGTGCTTAGCTAATGCAGTAATCCTTTATGGGGCACTTCACAGACCAAATTATGGATAACAAAATTTGCGACATTCATTGGCTTCCTTGTTATCTAACATGCTATGTTGTGTTAAAGAAGGAACTGCAGACGCTGGAGAAGTGATGTGATGCTATTTGAGTGCCGGATGGAAGTTGGTGGTATAAAATTATACTCACTCAGCTGTATAAGTATTTTGATACCATTTCTTTCATTCTCATAACAAACTGTCCTGAAGTCATCAGGCTAATTACAAATCAATAACATTAGCCAACTCCGAAACATGAAGCGCTGAGCATTGGGATCCAAACATCATGGACAACTGGCCTCAGTTCCCCGCTCACATCTGGCAGTGTTCTCCATCTGAACCAGTGGCCGCGGAGCGTTTTTGAAAGTGGGGAGGCTGAGTGATCACTGATCTCTGGCCTTGGGGGTACCTGGTGAGGGAGTGGAGCAACCGAGTGGGGAGAGGGTGCGGAAGAAGGGTGTCCCCCCTCTCAGGGTAAGAACTTTTTGAAATTTGATGTTTTAAAATCATGTTTTAGTGCATTGTAGAAGTATGATTTCAATGTTTTTTGTATGAAGTATTTTTAAAAGGTAACTTTTTAAGGGGTAACTTTATCCACACAAAGGATGGTGGGTGTATGGAACAAGCTGCCAGAGGAGGTAGTTGAGGCAGCGACCATCCCAACATTTAAGAAACAGTTAGACTGATACATGGATAGGACAGGTTTGGAGGTATGGACCAAAAGCAGGTAGCGTAGCTGGGACATGTGGGCAAGTTGTGCCGAAGGGCCTGTTTTCACATTGTATCACTCTATGACCACATTATACCTCCACCATGCATGAATGCTTTAAAATCAAGTGATCGAGTTTTATTGCCATATACTCAAGCATAGAAACGTAGAAAATAAGTGCAGGAATAGGCCATTGGACCTTCAAGCCAGCACTGCTATTCAATAAGATCGTGGCTATTCATCTAGAATCAGTACCTCTTTCCGTTTTTTTCCCCATATCCCTTGATTTCGAGAGCTAAATATCTCTCTCTTGAAAACATCCAGTGAATTGGCCTGCACTGCCTTCTGTGGCAGAGAATTCCACAGATTCACAACTCTCTGTGTGAAGAAAGTTTGTCCTCATCTCAGCCCTAACTGCCCCCCCCCCCTTTTATTCTTAAACTGTGACCCCTGGTTCAGAACTCCGCCAACATCGGGAACATTTTTCCTGCAGTTACAGTAAGTGAAAATCTAGCAGGCAAGCAGGAAGCTTTCTCCAACCACCCCCATTTGAAGTCCACTATCATCCACCGTTTCTACCCAGTGCTTGGTACTTACTTCCAGCAGCCACTGGTTGTCCTCCAGGATGCACCGACCCGCAGCCTGATCCATGCCGGTCACCTGGGCGAATTTGGCACAGAGACTCTCACGGCAGCGGCGCAACGCTTCCGACGCCTTGCACTGAGGCTGCTCCATGGCCGGAGCTGCAGTGAGCGACTCGCCAGCCCGGCAAACACTCACTAGCCCCGCTCCCCGTCTGCATCTGTCCCCGTCGCTGCTTCTGCTTCCAACACCCATGGCCCATGCAGTTGATAAGTTTTGAAATTTTCGTTGATCACAGAATTTCTCACGACAGAGCTTGAGAAATTTGTGATCAGCGTGAGAATTTGGCGAAATGCGTGATTCTCATGCTCAGTGCATGGGAGTTCGCAGCCCTGCCTCTCTATCTTTCTCTCTCCCCCTCCTCTCTCTCCCTCCTCTCTCTCCCTCCTCTCTCTCCCCCCTCTCTCTCTCCCCCCCTCTCCCCCCCCTCTCCCCCCCCTCTCCCCCCCTCTCCCCCCCTCTCTCCCCCCCTCTCCCCCCCTCTCCCCCCCTCTCCCCCCCTCTCCCCCCCTCTCCCCCCTCTCCCCCCCTCTCCCCCCCTCTCCCCCCCTCTCCCCCCCTCTCCCCCCCTCTCCCCCCCTCTCCCCCCCTCGCCCCCCCTCGCCCCCCTCGCCCCCCCTCGCCCCCCCTCGCCCCCCTCGCCCCCCTCGCCTTGTCCCCTCTCTGTCCCCCTCTCTTGTCCCCTCTCACCTCTCTCTCCCCCTCTCTCTTGTCCCCTCTCACCTCTCTCTTCCCTACCCCTCTCCTCTCCCTCTCTCTTGCTTTCCCCTAACTCTCTCCCCCTCACTCCCTCCCTCTCTCTCTCCCCTCTCTCTCCTCTCAACACTCTCTCTCTCTCTCTCTCTCTCCTCTCTCTCTTCCCCCTCCCTCTCTCTCCTCCTCTCTTATCCTCTCTCCCCATTTTTCTCTCCCACCTCACTCTCCCCCTTGCTCTCTCTCCCCTCTCTCTTTCTCCTCTGTCTCTGCCTCCTATTTCTCTTTGCCCCCCATCTCTCTCTCTTTCCCCCATTTTTTCTCTTTCCCCTCTCTTCTCTCTCTCTCTCCCCCCCCCTCTCCCACCTCACTCTCTCCTCTCTCCCCTCTCTCCCCCCCTCACTCTTCTCTCTCCCCATTCACTCCCCTCGCTCTCTCCCCCGTCTCCTTCCCCTCTTTCTCTCCACCTCCCTTTGAGAGTCTCTATCCCATCGGAACAGAGACTCTCGCAGTGGCGCAACACCTCCGACGCCTCCGATCGGCCCGGGACTCTTGAACTGAGGCTGCTCCATGGCCGGAGCTGCAGTGAGCGACTCGCCAGCCCCATTCCCGGACATCTGTCCCCAGCCAGCCAACAGTCGCCAGCCCCGCAAACACTCGCCAGCCCCGCAAACACTCGCCAGCCCCGGCTCTCCGCGTCTGCTCCCGCCGCTACATCTGCTTCCATCCCTCCCTCAGCCCCGACTCTCCAACACCCGCGGACCATGCAGTTTATCTGAGTTTCGAAATTTTCGTTGATCACGGAATTTCTCACCACAGAGCGTGAGAAATTTCAGATCAGCGTGAGGGCGTGAGAGTTTCTTCAAATGCGTGATTCTCACGCTCAAAGCGTGAGAGTTGGCAGCCCTGAGTAATTCAGAGTTCAGAAGCAAGACCGGAAACCCAGAGCTCAGGATTCTAAATCCTCCCAAGGGAAGCATTGAACCTGAATCATAGAAAACTATTTTTTTCTTTATTTGTACCTATGGAAGTTATATGCTTGTTGGTGAAAAACACAGTAAGTTCACCACTACTCCTCAGAGAATGGTACATGATTCTCGTCTCTCATTCTCGACTCTTGACTATATCCGTCCGGCTTTACTGTGTTGCCGACTCTAAACACCATTTGAAACTTGGCAAAATGGCAATTACCTCAACCATTTAGAAGGAGCTGCCCAGAATGGTCGTGGATGGGCCACATTTTTCACATCATCCGTGTCGTAAGGTTTAAGAAAAGGGTTGGTTCATTGTAGAATAATGATAAATAAAATCAATGCCTTTGTTCTTTCGCAACTCCCTTTATTAGCTCATTGAAAGGTAGGCACTATAACCTACCAGGATACACAAATCCTCCAAATGTTATACCAGAGCTGGTCACAAACAGAGTATAACTGTGAAGTCTATAATCTGTGATGAATGGGGTGTTCCCAGGGACACATACTGAGACAAACATCAACACATTTTTGCCTTCCCAAAATTTGTTGCTCTTGCAACACAGCAAGATGTCCATCAGGGAATGCTACCGGCTGCATCATTCCTGGCTGCAGAAATATGTGTGAGGCATGCATTAAAGCTTAGTGTAGGCAATCCAAAGGCTTTGTGGGGAAAGACTGCATTCCAAGATCCTGCTATCACTAGACACTGAGGGACTGTCATTGAGGCAGTGCAGCGTAGGTTCACGAGATTGATCCCTGGGATGGCGGGACTGTCATATGAGGAAAGATTGAAAAGACTAGGCTTGTATTCACTGGAGTTTAGAAGGATGAGGGGGGATCTTATAGAAACATATAAAATTATAAAAGGACTGGACAAGCTAGATGCAGGAAACATATTCCCAATGTTGGGTGAGTTCAGAACCAGGGGCCACAACCTTAGAATAATGGGGAGGTCATATAAGACTGAGCTGAGAAAAAACTTTTTTACACAGAGAGTTATAAATTTATGGAATTCCCTGCCACAGAGGGCAGTGGAGGCCAAATCACTGGATGGATTTAAGAGAGAGTTGGATAGAGCTCTCGGGGCTAGTGGAGTCGAGGGATATGGGAAGAAGGCAGGCACGGGTTATTGATAGCGGACGATCAGCCATGATCATATTGAATGGCGGTGCTGGCTCGAAGGGCCGAATGGCCACCTCTTGCAGCTATTTTCTATGTTTCTATGACTGGACTTTGTGTCACAGCCCCACAAACACTTGAAAGTGTTACTGTTAAAACAGGCTATTTGCGTGGCATTGGGACTTTGCATGCAGGATAAATGATCCTGAGGACACAACGATTGTATTGACAACAGTATAAATGCATAGATTGGACGACATTATGAATGTAAAGAGAGCCATGTACTATTTTGTATTTCTTATCATAGTTACACAGTGCAGGAACAGCTAGTCCATGCTGACTGAGGTGCTACGTAAGGTAGTCCAATGTTCCTGCATATGGCCCATTTCCCTCCAAGCATTTCTATCTGAGTACCTGTCCAAATTTCTTTCTGACTTTATAATTGTCCCTGCCTCTACTACTTCCTCAGGCAGCTTGTTCCATATGGCCATCACCCTTTGTGTGAAACTTGCCCCTTTAATATTCACTTTAAATCTTTCCTCTCTCTCCTTAAACATGCCCTCTAGTTTTAGACACCTTTACCGAAGGAAAAAACTGTGACTATCTACCCTATCTCTGCCACTCATGAATTTATAAGCTTTTAAGTTTTTTTCATTCCAGGAAAAACCATTCCCAGCCTATCCTGTATCATTAAATCGCAACCCTCCTGTCCTGACAACATTTATAAACTTTTTACGAACACAGTCACATTTTTGAAAAATATCCTACTGGACAGTTAGCTAGTAGACTTTAGACATACTATGTGGAAACGTGCCCTTCGGACCACCGGGTCCGCACTGACCAACGATCATCCCATACATTCGTTCCATCATACACACCAAGGACAATTTACATAAGCCATATAGGCCTACAAACCTGTACATCTTTGGAGTGTGGGAGGAAACTGGAGCATCCAGAGAAAACCCACGCGACCACAGGGAGAACATACAAACTCCATTTAGACAGCACCCGTGCTTGGGATCAAACCCGGTTCCCTGGCACTGTACTGCTGTGCCACGGTGCTGCACTGTACTGAGCCTATAATATAAATATCATGGATGGCATGATGTTTGGTCAAAAGCAGAGGAAGTTTAGAGAGTAATGAAGACATGGAAGGGACTGAGGGAGATAATTCCAGAACATGGATGCATGGCCAGCTATCTATGGCTGCAATGCCTTCATCTATTCTTTAGGATTCATGAATGATTATTGAGAAATAGTGGTTTAAACTACTACTTTGGGGATGACATCCCAAGAAGTGTTGGGTTTTTTAAAAGTCAGACAGAAGAATAATAGGGTTCTGGGATAGTGATGGAATCAAAGAGGTCCGCAGCATGGAAACAGGACTTTCAGCCCCTTGTGTTCATACCGTCCTTCAATCAATCTCACACTAATCCCATTTCATTCGCCCCAAATTCCCATCAATTCCCCCACATTCTACCACTCCCTACACACTAGGGGAGCTATGGGCAATCTACAATGGCCAACTGACCAGTCAACCCGCATATATTCTTGTGGTGTGGGAGGATACCAGAGCACCCAGAGGAAAGCCATGTGGCCACAGGGAAATGTGCGAACTGGTTGCAGACTGTGCCGGAAATCAGTCTTTAGAGCTGTGTGCCTCCCCTTCGGACAGGATAGCTGATGTAGGGAGGGGTAAGAAAGAGTATTTAAACAGAGCAAATTCAGCAGTATGATTGCAGTGTTTGGATAATCCAACGCTTTGAGCATGAAAGTTAAGGGAGGTGCATTTTCAAACGTTTGCCGTGAAAAAATGATTTTGCCCAAATTCCCCATCAATTATGAGAAGAGGCTCCTAATCATCTTAGTTTTATCTACTGACTGCACAAAACCTGGGCAAGGATAGTGACTATGGTAGTAGATGAAAAGTAATGCATTTCAGGCAGTCCCCTGGACATGATCTAATTAGTAAATTACTGAGCAGGTTCGAAATGTTTCTGTTCATTGTACGTTCTGATGCTGACAGGGTGTGATTAGATTAATGTAGATATTGTTACGTACTAACACCAGTGATGCTTGAATTATCCACATTGCTGGTTACAGAAGAGAATGGCTCCCAATTAAAGAATTGAGTCAAATACTTAAAGCCTTTTCAACATGACAGTCGGTGATAGAAAACTAGATAGGAAAAATTGTTTGGAAGAAAGGAATTAATGTCCATGGCAACCTTTAAGAAAAGTCACGTTGAAATTATTGAACTACCTATTGTTAAACTGGTTGAAACTGGATTGTGTACTTATTGAATGCTATGCTTTCATTATATTTGATGGCTCTGTAAATATCAGTTCTAATGGCGAGGGGTGAAATGGCATTGAAAAAGTGACAATACATGATCTAAAGTGGATTCCGTGCCTTCCAAAGGCTCTGCCTGCACACGATCCACAACGGAGGAAATCATTCAACGTGCCTAAAAGAGGTGGAAGGATTGGTAACCGAAAGCGTATTAAGATTATTGGCATAAAATCCCAAGAGAAATCGAGGTGGATTTCTGGTGCAGCAGATTGTTATGAACTTGAATGCATTGCCTGGAGATGTTTTGGAAGCATATTTCAAAAGTAATTCTCAAATCGGAATTGGAAAGATAACAACTAGAAATAAATATAAACAGTTTCAAAATAAATCACACTGCAGTTAGGAAATAGCAAGAGAATGGGAGAATTGGAAAAAACTTGTTGGGCTAGATGACACAGATACAATGGGGGTAATCTGTCTCTTTCTGTGACCCGAGTCCTAACTCTGAAAAACAGCTGCATTGGGGTCATGTCAACGGTTAAAATGATAAAACAAAATCTGGAACAGGAAATGAACACACCTGGAACCTCTCTGCTCTAATGGCGCTGGTCGAACGGCATATGGGCTACCTGCTTGGGGAAAGCAGATTGTCATTTAAATATTATAATGAGCCAGTCTGTCTACATTCTACTTTGAACAATAGGTGTCTGGGTTTACCAGGCATTCAAAAAAGGAGCAGATGAGAAAAGATGAATGTATTTGTTCTATGCAATTGCAGTGATGGGGACCATGGGGAAAGTCTTTCCTCCTGCACTGTTTCTGTAGTGCACCCATGTAAGGGCGACAACATTGCATGACATAGCTGATTGCAACGTGTAGCAATGTGCGCTTGTGCGCAGCCTGAAGAGAAGCATGGCTAAAACAATCACATGCTTAAGAGGCCGCGATCATATTTCACTGTATAATCTGAACATTATTGCCAGTCGAGACGAGGAACTCAATGTAACATGGAAACTCGTTTAGTTTAGTTTAGAAAAAATAATACTCCTTTCAATGTTTCTATATGCCTGGTTCCCACCTAAAGGCAACCTGACTGATGTACTTAAAGCAGTCTATGAAAAAAAGTAGGTATAGCAGCAGAGATTGAGAGGGAGCAGCCAAGTTGAAGGAAGAGGAAGAGTGGTGTCCTGGCGGTGGGCTGGTGTAACTAATGCAATCTTTAGTTTAGAAATATAGCACGGAAACAGGCCCTTCGGCCCACTGGGACCGTGCCGTGCCGACCAGCGATCCCTGCACATTATCACGATGTGGACAATTTTCACTTATACCAAGCCGAATAAGCTACAAACCTGTACGTCTTTGGAGTGTGGGAGGAAACTGAAGATCTCGGAGAAAACCCATGCGGTCAGGAGGAGAACGTACAAACTCCGTACAGACAGCACCCTAGCAGCAACTCTACCCCTGCTCCAACGTGTCGCCCTAAATGTCTTTAATCTGCTAGCTACTTCAAACTGTTAAAATCACTACTGGTCCCATACAGATGCCACCGGATTCCTCTCCCCAAGATTGCATTAGTTACACCAGCCCACCGCCAGGACACCACTCTTCCTCTTCCTTCAACTTGGCTGCTCCCTCTCAATCTCTGCTGCTATACCTACTTTTTTTCATAGACTGCTTTAAGTACATCAGTCAGGTTGCCTTTAGGTGGGAACCAGGCATATAGAAACATTGAAAGGAGTATTATTTTGAAAATAAACAGAATAGTTGAGAAACTAGTTCTCTGGGGCGTATTGATCTCCCAAACTCTCTTTATCTCTGCAAAATTCTCCTTCAGCTGTGCAAAGGGACCACATTCCTGGAAATAACAGCTTAAGGCTTGATCCAAATTATGCCATGTTTTTCACCTGTATTTAAAAGTCAAATTGAACTTGAAAAATTCTGTTGGATTCAATACTGGTGAACCAATGGACCTAAATTAACTTGTAAATGTCTGTCACATTTGCTTCATTCATTCCCCATGTGATGAAAAGCTGAAATGGCCTGAAGACCACTTAGTCTAAAAGCATCATGTTTGACTTATCTTTCTGTTAACAAAATTCTGAAGGGTCCCTCCAGAAGCTAGGGTAAAATCCCGATTCTTCAATCTACCTCATTGCAAACATTATTTTATGAACTATTACACTACAATGCTGAAAAACTATCTTCTGCACTCTAACATAATTCTCTTTGCTCTACCTATTGTTTCTGTGTTTGTATTCATGAAATTTATTATCTGACATGATTGGATAGTATGCAAACAAAAGCTTTTCACTGTACCTCAGTAGCTGATAAGTGTTAACAAGATAGACAAAAAATGTTGGAGTAAATCAGCGGGACAGGCAGATATCTCTGGAGAGAAGGAATGGATGACACTACGGGTCGAGACCCTTCTTCAGACTAGAGTCGGGTTAGAGGGAAATGAGAGATATAGACGGTGAAGTAGAGAGATATAGAACAAATGAATGAAAGATGTGCAAAAAAATAATGATGATAAAGGAAACAGGACATTTGTTAGTACACTGAAGAATGGTCTTGACCTGAAACGTCACCCATTCATTCTTTCCAGAGATGCTGCCTGTCCTGCTATCACCAGCTTTTTGTGTCTATCTTAAGCCATTGTTAGATGTTTGCTGGGTGAGAACGAAAAGCTGGTACAACTTAAACCAGATTTCCTCAGTATTGTTCTCTTAGCCACACATGTCGACCAGCTAAAGAGAGACTTGTTCTGTGTTTAGTTTAGTGTACAGATACAGCACAGAAACAGGCTCCGGCCCACCGAGTTCGCACCAACAAGTGATCCCCACACATTAACACTATCCTACATGCACTAAGGACAAGTTACATTTATGCCAAGCCAATTAACCTACAAACCTGTACGTCTTTGGAGTGTGCGAGGTAACCGAAGATCTCAGAGAAAACCCACGCAGGTCACGGGGAGAACATACACACTTCATACAGACAAACACCCATAGTCAGAATCAAACCCGAGTCTCTGGCATTATAAAACTGTAGCACTGTGCCGCTCCCCCTTACGGTTGCCTTAATATGCCAGGAAGAAAGAGACTTATCTCTCTTTGTTAGGGGTGCCAATTTCCCAAGATTATCCAGGAATAATTGAACAGCCCTTGGGGAAATGCGAAATAGAAAAGTGCTTTCTTTACATTTGTAAAAATGGTACAAGTAGTACATTTTCTTTACACAGTCAGTAATAACAATATTGGTAATGTCTATTTAAGCATATGGTGGGGGGGGGGGGGGGGGGGAAGAGGGGGGTCTGAGAGAGAATGTGATAAAACCTCAAATAATATATTTAATACTATTAAACAGTCCCAGCACCTGGTACCCGCAAGACCAAATGGATAATCCCCAAACTTATCTCACGATCATTTGAAGACCAAATCAGAAAATGTGTAATTTTTCCCCCCTGCTATTTAGAGCCCTTTTTCTATAGCTTTTTCCCCCTTTTTTCTGTGGATTATTCCACCATGTTTAATAATAGCTTTATGTTTCATTATTAATGGATTTAGTACATTTGCAGTTTGTAGGGCCAACTGATGTAAACAAGGTCCCAAGCCCCAAGGAAATGTAGGTTCACCTGGTTGTTGAAGATGATGTTAAGCTCTGCCTCCCAGCTTGTTGAATGCACCACTCCATCTGAGAACCTCAGCACAGTACTTGTGTTTGGCAAATGTGCTTAGTAAATTTAATTCCGCTTAACAAGTGGGAAGACTTGTGATATGTATTTAATTATAGTTTTGAGTGGAATTAATGACCATAGCCTGCCTGTGTGTGTGTGTGCCTGTATGACTGATGTCTTTTGTAAATAAGGTCATTTATCAAGCAGAGACAGAAGTAGTCACCCCCTCCCCTCCCTTCCCTCGAATATGAAAACAATTCATGACTTTTTTTAAACCATTGGAATATTTCTTCTCCAAGTATACAGGATTCGACTTCAGAATTGCTATCATGAACAATTCAAATCACCAACAAATAAAATAGACTAGAAAACAGTAAAATTAATTGTAATATTTATTAGCTTTATTCTTGTATGCATAAATCCATAAACACATATATCCCACCAACTTAATAGAATTTTAAAAGATGTTTTAAATTGAGAATTAGTTCAAGGTAAAATTGACAGAATTTTTGTGCAGAAATATATATATATATATATATATATATATATATATATGTATATATATATATATATATACTTATATTAAAGCAAACTTATAAGTAGTATCTCAGAGAATTCTAAAACGCTGCACAGACAATCTATTTATATTTAAAATTTGCTGCAGAATTTATACGTGCAACAGTTTAGATATAGGAAGGTCCCACAAACAGCAAGTAAAAGAATTATCATTAAGTTGGTTTATGGTGGTAATAGTTGTCTCCAGCAGAGCTCCCTACTCTCCATCAATTACTCCCATTGGACCTTTAATAAGCACTGAAATAGATTTACTGTTTTATCTAAAAGACAGCACATGCAACAATGAAGTGCTCCCTGCGCATTGCTTTGAATTTTAATCCAAGTATTTTGTATCAATGAAATAGTGGTTTAGCCCAAACCTTTGACTTAATATCTTGAGTATTAGCACAGGGTTAAGTTCACATGTTCTGATAGATAATAAAGATGCGTTACTGTTAATTGTACAAAGTAGAATGTAGCTCAATATTAATTCCAAAAGCCAGTGGGTGGGATGGACTATGGGAGACATTGAAATAACTACCTGAGATGGCCTGAGGCAGAAATCCATGTCTTTCAAGTGTGCATTTCCACGAGTTTATTAAGATGCATTAGTGAATTCTAGTTAAGCTGATCTTTGATATGAGATAGCATGCTGCTTTCTTCACATGATGTGATCATACAAGGTATTCCCTGTGATCAGTAACACATGCTCAATTTAGCTTCACTAGGCTTCTTAAACATAAGGTAGACAACAGGCACGCCAAGCTATTTGACATTGATGACTGTTTTACTCGAGTTCTCAGAATGATCTTACTTTCTCCCCAGTTGCCAGTGATGAGCAAACCGATCTTCCACATTTGTGCCCCTAACCCAAGGAATGACTTGTACTCCTTGTAGTCTACTGCCTCTTAGCCTGACTCCTGTGTCTACTCCTAGTCCAAGTACGTCTTCTCTTCTCACCACAAAGTGGTTTCCACTGGCTTGGAAAAAGATTGATCCTTGTAGAGATTGAAACATTGGTGCAGCAACAGTATGTGTTAGGCTGCCAATCATTGTCTCTTTTCTAAGTTAAAAAATAAACTTTATTCAGAATAAAAAAACATATGCAAAACAAAACATATATACACAAAATAAAAACCATACAAAACGCGTCATACATTTTTAGTATATGTATTCAATAGTGTCATGCTCGGTAGTCTTAGCACCTGAGTTTACACAAAACCCTCTTGCCACATGCAACAAAAACTAAACTAAACTTCCCCTTGCTTGAGAGGTGTCCCCACTGGACTAAGTGCCCATCAACAGAAGGATCCTAAACTGTGGTCCTCTGCCACAGAGCCTTCAGGATATTTGTATATATACAATATATATATAATTCTATCTGCCTTAATCCAGGCAAACATTCTTCCCTCAACTAACATTCACTATAACACAAGAACTGACATTCTGTCCCATTCACAACTTGCTTCATTGACACATGTGATCTTCCAATGTCTTGTTTTTCCTTTTCTACCACATTGAACACATTTGGGAAAAACGTACTTCATTGCGGTAAAGAAGTTTGTTATGTCCTGACATGGCAAAAGTTATTCTTCATAATGCTGGGCTATAATTTGTGACCTTGTGCCTTTAATCTACATGCAAATGCCAACGGGGACATGCTTACTATGTAACATATATAACCATATAACAATTACAACACGGAAACAGGCCCTCTCGGCCCTTCCAGTCCGTGCCGACCATTTGTTTTCCCCTAGTCCCATCTACCTGCACTCAGACCATACCCCTCCATTCCCTTCACATCCATATACCTATCCACTTTACTCTTAAATGTTAAAATTGATCCTGCCTCCACCACTTCTGCTGGAAGCTCATTCCACACAGCCACCACCCTCTGAGTAAAGAAGTTCCCCCTCACGTTACCCCAAAACTTCTGTCCCTTAATTCTCATGTCATGCCCTCTTGTTTGAATCTTCCCTACCCTCAATGGGAAATGCTTATCCACGTCAACTCTGTCTATCCCTTTCATCATTTTAAAGACCTCAATCAAGTCCCCCCTTAACCTTCTGCGCTCCAAAGAATAAAGACCTAACTTGTTCAACCTTTCTTTGTAGCTTAGTTGCTGGAACCCAGGCAACATTCTAGTAAATCGCCTCTGTACTCTCTCTATTTTGTTGACATCCTTCCTATAATTAGGCGACCAAAATTGTACACCAGAATTGGTCTTACTAATGCCTTGTACAATTTTAACATTACTTCCCTACTCCTATATTCAATGCTCTGATTTATAAAGGCCAGCACACCAAAAGCTTTCTTTACCACCCTATCTACATGCGATTCCACCTTCAGGGAACTACGCACAGTTATTCCTAGATCCCTCTGTTCCACAGCATTCCTCAATTCCCTACCATTTACCATGTACGTCCTATTTTGATTTGTCTTGCCAAGATGTAGCACTTCACACTTATCAGCATTAAACTCCATCTGCCATCTTTCAGCCCACTTTTCCAAATGGCCCAAATCTCTCTGTAGACTTTGAAAATCTACTTCATTATCCACAACACCACCTATCTTAGTATCATCTGCATACTTACTTATCCAATTTTCCACCCCATCATCCAGATCATTGATGTACATGACAAACAACAGTGGACCCAACACAGATCCCTGAGGCACCCCACTGGTCACCGGCTTCAAACCTGACAAACCGCCATCCACCATTACTCTCTGACATCTCCCATTCAGCCACTGTTGAATCCATCTTGCTACTCCGCCATTAACACCCAAAGATTGAACCTTCTTAACCAACCTTCCATGGGGAACCTTGTCAAAGGCCTTACTGAAATCCATATAGACAACATCCACTGCTTTACCCTCATCAATTTCCCTAGTTACCGCTTCAAAAAAATTCAAGAAGGTTTGTCAAACATGACCTTCCAGGCACAAATCCATGTTGACTGTTCCTGATCAGACCCTGTTTATCCAGATGCTTATATATATTATCTCTAAGTATCCTTTCCATTAATTTGCCCACCACTGACGTCAAACTAATAGGTCTATAATTGCTAGGTTTATTCTTTGAACCCTTTTTAAACAATGGAACAACATGCGCAGTACGCCAATCCTTCGGCACTATTCCCGTTTCTAATGACATTTGAAATATTTCTGTCATAGCTCCTGCTATTTCTACACTAACTTCCCTCAATGTCCTAGGGAATATCCTGTCAGGACCTGGAGACTTATCCACTTTTATATTTTTCAAAAGTGTCAGTACCTCCTCCTCTTTGAATCTCATAGTTTCCATAGCTACTCTACTATTTTCCCTTACCTCACAGAGTTCAATATCCTTCTCCTTGGTGAATACCGAAGAAAAGAAATTGTTCAATATCTCCCCCATCTCTTTTGGCTCTGCAGATAGCTGTCCATTCTGGTTTTCTAATGGTCCAATTTTATCCCTCGTTATCCTTTTGCTATTAATATAGCTGTAGAAACCCTTTGGATTTACTGTGATGGGTCTTTAGTCACATTAGCAGAGCTCTCCTAATGAGTTTAGTTTAGTTTATTGTTACATATACAGTGGATAGCTTTTTTTGTTGAGCGCTATCCAGTCAGTGAAAAGACTGCACATGATTACAATCAAGCTGTCCACAGATACAGGAAAAGGGAATAACATTTAGTGCAAGATAAAGTCCAGTAAAGTCTGATAAAATACTCTGCGAGGGCCTCCAATGAGGTAGATGGGAGGAGGTCAGGACCATTCTCTAGTTGGATAGGATGGTTCAGTTGCCTGATAACTGCCGGGAACAAACTGTCGCTGAACCTGTAGGTATGGGTGTGTTTTGTTAAGGAGAAGCTTGTGAAGTTGCAAGGAGGATGGGGGAGGAGGATATCTCTGAGAGAGTGAACTGGCGGGACTATGGAGGATAAACTGTAAACAAGGTAATCTGGTAAATGAGTAAATGGGATCAGTTGGAAAGTAAGAATGCAGACAAAAGAAGAAAGTAGGTTTTGTGAAACAAAGAGTAGGAAGACGTGCCTGACACGTTAGTGCTGGGTATGTCCAGAGGGGGAAGAAAATAAATAAATAACCAATATCACAGATTGATAACTCATACAGACAAATTCAAGTTACCTGACGTTGTGGGATTCAATGTTGAGTCCAGAAGGTTGTAACATGCCGGAAGGAAGATGAAGAAGGGTCTCAAACATCACCTATCCATGTTTTCCATAGATGTTGCCTAGCACGCCGAGTTACTCCTACGCTTTGTGTCTTTTTTTGTAAACCAGCATCTGCATTTCCTTGCTTTTCTTTAATGATCTCTTTGTAACAGTATAGTAGGCCACAGACCGATGTGGGAGTGGGGTGGAATGCAGGTGATTAGGTTTATTTATCATTGCAATTTGCCACATATCCTTGCCATTACATTTATTATTAGCTCTTCAGCATTATTGCCTTAAGGAAACATTTTCTGGTGCTTGTTCACTGCACTGAATACGATTGATTAATACTAAATACTTTCCTTTCACTTGTCATATTATTTCCATGCAATGACAGTAGTCTGCTGGAATACTGTACTCATTATTATTCACCTCGTGTCTGGGTCATAACATCAATTGTAAAGTTCCTAGTTAATGTTAACTTCCCTCATCTTCAGCAGGTAATTCCAGATGACCAGTTACATAATCAATAATTGTGCCTACCCTATCAACATTTAATGCGGAGAGTTATTAGGTTTGCCCTCTTAGTCCTTGGGTCAGCCTCATTCTCAGTACTGATTTCATTTAGAATCTGTAGTGCCATCCTGTGCAGATAATGTGCAGACCTCTTGTCAGAAAGAGTAATCTAGTCATCTAAAGCAGTCCAATTGAATGTATGTTAATGTTCTTTTATCCAACACTAATGAGATAATGTGTAAAGGAACTCAACATGAACACTGAAAGCATAGATGCAGCAGCAGAGCCGCTGAAAGCCTAAGCTTCTCCACACTGATGCAGAGTTCTGCTGAAGTCTTCATTGGAGCGCTTTCCGCTCTAACTATATTTTTTCTTGCTGCTCTCTTTGCCCACACATATACAATGTTGACAGATTCTCCCAGCCAGTTTGTGCTCTGGGTTGTATTTTTAATAAATGCCCTTTTTTTCCATGGACAGGCCATCTGATTCTTAGCCCCAGGGGCCTGACTTTTATTTGCAGTATTGGGTGTCACTGCGATAGATTTGCTGCCTTACAGCACCAGAGACCCGGTTCGATCCTGACTACGGGTGCTGTATCTATGGAGTTGGTATGTTGGTATTGCTGAAACTCTGAGCAAAACTTGAGGAACTCAGCTTGAGGAACAGCAGGTCAGACAGTATCTATATAGGGGATGGACAGGCGAAATTTCAAATTGGACCCATCTTGTTCGATAGTGGGTGCCGTCCTGTATGGTATGGCTGCCCAGCCTGCAGTTGTTTGTTTTTCATTCTTTTTTAAATTTTTAGTGAGTTTTAGTGTTTTGTGTTTGGAGTACTAGTCTTTTTTATGTGCGGGTTGTGGGGGGGGGGGGGGGGGGGAAGGGGGAAACAACATTTCTGGGTCCCTACCTGGTCAGCTTTTCTCCGGGCTGCACTTTCGACCCGCCCTCGCGGCCCACCAGCGGGCCTGGAGCGGCGTTTCCTGAGGGGACCGCCCAGCACCTCGGCTTTGGCGGCGGCGCAGCACTAGAGCGCTATCGTGGAGCGGAGCGGCGCCGCGCTGGAACTCCGGTGAGCTGAGACCGCTGAGAAAAACATCGCGGAGCTGCGGGTCTGTGGAGTGGCCGGCTGCGGGCGGCAGCGCTGACTTTAACATCGGGAGCCAGTGGTGGAGCTCCATCCAGCGCAGCCTTGTTGGCTTCGGAAGCCGCGGACTCCGGTAAGGAGGTGGCTGTTCCAGGTGTCCCAAGCCGCTGAGAGGATTCTCCTGACGCCGGAGCACCATCACCCGGCGAGAAGGGCCTGGAACATCGGGCCTCCGTAAAGGCGACTGCAGAGGCCTCAATAGGCCCGACTATGGGTGGACATGGGGTGGGGACTGGACTTTGTGCCTTCCCTCATAATGGGAACCATTGTAGGGGGATGTTTTTTATGTTTAAATCTCTTTATTATTGTTAAGTCTATTTTTTTAATGTGCTGCATTGGCAAGAAGCATTTCACTACACCAATTGGTGAATGTGACCAATAAAATAACCTTTGAACCTTCTTTCGTCTGAAGGAGTTATTAAAGTTTCATAGTCGAGCTGCTTTCTTATAGTGCCAGAGAACCAGATTCGATCCTGACTATACGGAGTTTGTACGTTCTCCCTGTGACAGCATGGGTTTTCTCTGGGTGCTCCAGTTTACTTCCACATTTCAAAGACATGCAGGCTTGTAGGTTAATTGGCTTGTGTAAATTGACCCTATCGTGTAGGATAGAACTGGTGTGCAGGTTATCATGGTCAGTTCGATGGGCTTTAGGGCCTGTTTCCATGCTGTATCTCTAAACAAAACAGGAATTTATTGAATGATGCACTACAAAGGGAGGCCAGCCAGTCCCTTGTGCAAATTCCAGCTTTTTGCTGTGCCCATCTAATTAGTTCCCCCCTCAGCATTCTCCATATTGTTCTTTCAAGTTTCAAACTTTATTTACATTTCAGGAAGCATATTCCAGGTTGCCCCACATTGCTGTTTAGAAACACATTTCTTCTTATACTTGCTACTTTTAATGTGCTCTCTGGTTACACGACTTCTTGCCAGAAAAAAATCCTCTCATTTACTCTGATGAATGCCATGATGTGATGCTGGCAATTCCGCAAGATGCACTGTGTATGGGGTCTGCTTCTCATTCAGTATGTGAAGATCCCATTGTCAATGTGCAGAGACCATCAACAGGGGCTGTGATTCATGTGGCACGATATCACTGTACAAGATACATTTATTCATTGAGCCATGTGAGGTTAGCTCGGTGTTCAGTTTGGAACAGCAGATTCGGCAGATGCAGTTACAACCTCCATGAAAGAGGCAACAATACATTGACTATCTGTGCTGTAGTCACAGTATGAATGTACCCACAGGAGGCATTTATCATCAATATTGCACTTCCTGGTATTTGGTCGTTTCACTTTCTTCTGTGAGCCTTTAAATATTACCATGAATTAAAATGTTGTTATTTTGTTTGAATGCTTATTTAAATATTGCTAAATATAAGACTGTGCGTGTGTGTGTTGTTACATACCACTGCCTTTGGTCTGTACTGAAGAAATATCTGTGAGACACTGTAGATCAATGCTTTCCCCAGGTGTTCCTTTGCTTGCTTTTAACTCAATGAGTTAATCGGGCGGGATCAGTAAATGGCTTTTGAAATTTAAGTCTGCAGAAGCATATTTCCTTGTGTCGATTGTCAGTGTCTGTTCCAATTTGTCTGTGCCAATCGTAAGCTGTCTCCTGTGAATTTCTGCTATGTTAAACCCTCTGAGGGCTTTACAGAGAATCCTCGATTAAGCTGCCAAAAGAGGGCACAATTGAATTCTAGGGTCATAAGAATCAGTGCTTTAAGCTTTCTTCAAAGACAGTACAGGGCAAAATGTCTGTCCTCCTTTCATAATTTGACAATAGGCAAATAGTGATCAGACTCCAATTGATTCTAATTGAGTATCTGAACAAAATCTGTTTTTGCTGCACTCAGTTACTTCTGAAAGGTTTAATCTTGTTAAGTGATGCTTATTTAAGGGAAATTATGGTATTATTGCAGAGGAATTTTTTTTTTTTAACATAAATTGGTTCAAGGTTTGGACTGGAAATAATAGGGCTCTTGTCACTGGTATTTCTTTCGCCAGTAATGTGAATTATTTAAATAATGGGATTAAAAGACCACTTCGTTTCCAGCACCAGAAACAAGTTAACTCTAAAGAATTTATTTTCGAAGCAGTTATTAATTGAACCGACTGTTTATAAGCATTTGTATTTGTAGATCATGCAAGAATTGCAAGTTTGGATCCTTGTCATGGTCATGCTAAGGACAGAGTGGAGAAATATTCCAAAACTACATTAACAATCCAGTGATTAGCTGATATTGCCCCAGTTAGCACATCATCAATAAACCATGGCAAAGCTTCTAGCAACCCAAGCAATCATTACCACTCAGCACATTAGTAATTGCTTCACTTGCTATCTTATTAACTTGTTAAGTAGATTGTTCATTGTACTGTGTCCTGCAGATAATGCTTGTGTAAAATAGTGTCAATTGGACAAGTCAACACTAAGTGCAACAATGAGATGCCTGCACAGGCCAACTCAGGATTGCCAGAAATTCTCCTCACGAAAAGCCCGATTCAGCTCCTTTATTGAGCTCAGGGCCCTCAGCCTACTTCAGGCTTTTGAGAGAAAAAAAAAGTCTGCAACTGAGACAAGAGACAAGAGTCAAGAGCATTACATAGTCATATATGTTGACAATGGTACAATACCATTCACAGCAGTATAACAATACATATATATCATAGGATCATAAGTGATATGAATAGAATTAGGCCATTCAGCCCATCAAGCCCACTCTGTCATTGAATCATGGCTGACTTACCTCTCCCTCCTAACCCCATTATCCTGCCTTCTCTGCATAACCTCTGACACCCGTACTAATCAAGAATCTATTTATCTCTGCCTTAAAGAGTATACCTTGGAGTCATACAGTGTGGCTACAGACCTTTTGGCCTAACTTGGCCATGCCGATCAACATGCCCCATCCACACTAGTTCCATCTGCCTGCGTTTGGCTCATATCCATCTAAACCTATCCTATTCTTGTACCTGTTTCAATGTTTTTTAAACGTTATGATAGTACCTGTGTCAACTATCTCCTCTGGCAGCTGATTCCAAGCACCCACCACCCTTTGTGTAAAAACAAATATGCCCCATATGCTATTTTAATTTAGTTTAGTTTAGAGATACAGCATGGAAACTGGACCTTTAGCCCACCCAGTCCGGTCTGGCCAGCAATCCCCATATACTGGCACTATCCTATACACAAGGGACAATTTACAATTTTTACCAAAGTCAATTAACCTACAAACCTGTACGTCTTTAGAATGTGGGTGTAAACCAGAGCACCCAGGGAAAACGCATGCGGGTCAGGGGGAGAACATACAAACTCCGCACAGACAGCACCCATAGTCCGGATCAAACCCAGTTCTCTGGCGCTGTAAGGCAGCAACTCTACCGCTGCGCCACCGTGTCGCAGCATGGAAACTCCCCACTATGGATAAAAGACTCGGTGTATGTACCCTATCTATTCCTCTCATGATCTTATACACCCCTATAAGAATGTCCCTCATCCTCCTGCACTCCAAGGAATAAAGTCCTAGCCTGCTCAAAGTCTTCCTATATCCCAGGGCCTTGAGTCCTGGCAACATCCTCGTAAATCTTCTCTGCACCCTTTCCAGGTTAACAACATAGATAAAATATAATAAACAAATATTCAACATTGGAAAGGGATGTGACATCCTCAGTAGTATTCCTTCTTGAGAACAGGCATCTTCCATGTTTCCTTTCCTCATAGTAACAGGCATCTTTGGGGTGCACACCATTTCATTACTACTGACATTTTGAAAGAGTACCATGTCTTAATGGAAGCTGTCCAGCTGGATATATTTTTTAAATATGTGGTTTGTACATTTTTGCACCAATAGTCATCTTGAGTAAGTTTCCCCTGCTAATAAAAGGGCACCTCAATTAGACATGCGCCATTAACAACACCAAGCTTGTGTGCACACCCTTCATTAAACGTGTATTTTGAGCGTATACTCCTTGATACCAACAGGCATCTTTCGTATGTTCCCCTTGTAAACAGATGTTCTAGGTCTATGTACCCTGAAAGCAACAGATGTCTGGGGTGTGGACTCCTTCACCAGAACAGACATGACAAATATGTACCCCAGCAATACTTCAGATATCTCGTGTGTACCTTTCGTAACAGTAGGTGGCTCAGGTGGGTACAGCTTTGTAGCATTGGCTTGTCTGACATTAATTAATCTATCCCTGATCTCACAGTATCCTTTTCTTGTATTTTCTAGAAATGTTACCTGTGATTTTTGTATCATGGTGTCGACTGATTTGATAGACTCTCTCCTCTGTCTCTCAGTATCTGTTCAGTCTGTGGTCTTACTATACTTGCCTCGTTTTGGCAATACTTTGAACAGAGCTGGCCTGTAGCAAGTATCCAATGTCAACTTCAATGAACGGGCAGTGAATCATGGATGAACACGCATTAAGGGATCACCTGGCTGGAGAGAGCACCTGATGACAGTCCCAGGGGTGGTCATTATATGAAACCTCTACAGTGGACGCTTGCTGATTCCGGGCGAAGCTATGGGCTTTTATCTCAGCTACATGTTTAAGGCCTTGACTTGGTCTCTTACATTTTGCTTTGTTTTCTAGGTCGCGACTTGGCCAGCACAACCCTTCCTGGCTACCCTCCACATGTGCCCCCCGCTGCACAGGGCAGTTACCCACCCCCAACACTAACAGGAATGGTGCCTGGTGAGTGCAAGAACCAATGTTTGATGCAGGATGCTGGCATTAGAGGGAACTCTCTGAACTGTTTCGGGTTCTGCATATTTCACAGGAGACAAAGATCTCTGTTGCAGTCACTGGCTGAAAAAAGCACTGTGAGAAGGAGCTAAGACGCTGGTCTCATTAACCTCTCTACAGTTAGACACTTCTCCGCAGGGATAAAACACGTAGATACATCTCTAATATTTCTTCCTTCACTTAACTGTCAGAAGTACTAATCTCCTGGGACGTTCAACATACTGCGACAGAAAAGGCTTTAGTGTTCAGGATGGTGATATAGGTAGAAAATCTAGTCATTAAACAGGACTCAGAAGCCCAGCTGTCCTTTAAGAAGACCGGTAATTTGTTTTTAATGAAAACATGCATTTTATTTTTAAATGACCCTTAACAAATTAGTTTTCAGCATTATTTATAATGATGCGACTCAGAGTTACATGAACAATAACAAGCTTAATATTGCCTTTGCAACCACACAATTTTCTTCCATTCCCTTTCCATGGTGGGCTGCACTCCCCTTTTTCCTTTCATTTTCCGGTCTTAATACTGATCTGTGCAATCACTAAGACCACATATTTGTAACAGTAATATTGCCTGATTCCACTTATGCTTTCGTCTCCTCATCCAGCTTTGTTGCTCCAGATTTGACTTATTTCAACACACCCCTGACTGGTGACCCTGCTTCTATCCTCTGCGAATTTCAGGCAAGCTAAACTTTATCCTGGTCTCATTCTCCTATCACCCCTGCCCCTTCTGACCTATATTCGCTTCCAGTTGCATAAAATCTCAATTTATTATAGTCATTCTGATTCAAATTTCTTCATAGGCTTACCGATTCCTACCTCTGTGATTTCTACCAACCATTACACCCACTAAAATATCCACAGGCCTCTTAAATAATTGTTCCAGCAATGGTGAATGCTCTGAGTTTCCAAGACTCAAAGCTGTGGAATTTAGAGCTCTCTAGGTCTCTCTGCTTTGATATTAACCATTTTTATTCTAAAATCACTAAAATCTAACTCTTTGACCAAACAGTTATACATCTGGTTATTCAGGACAAAGAAGCTCAGATGTCCTTTAAGATGATCAATATATTATTTTAATGATAGTGTGCATTTTATTTTTAATCTCCTTACCTGGTTCAGTATCAAATTTTATTTGATAATACACCCATATAGAAATTCATGTTGCCATATTTTAGTGCACTATCTGATGCAATTTTTTAAAAGAACTCAAACCTGCAGTTAGATATTTTTTATTCAGTCGTGCCCTTCCTAAAATTGAATTTGTTTCTTCTGTGCATGGGAAATGCACATCTTTAGATTCATTCTAGTTTCTTAGCAGTTATATTCATAGCTGATGCAAATCAGAAAATACATCAAATGTCAAGTTTTAAATTCAATATTCGATGTTTGAAAAACTGACAATAGTGGTTTACAACCGAAAAAAAAAATCAAAGAGTGGCTGGCATATATTTTGTATTGGTTTCTTCCTCAAAATAACAGATTTAATCCACAACTAAAGGTTGTTGCATTGTTTAATCATCTGTGTCTGCTTGTGGGCACAGGCTACATGGCTCAGACCTGCAGCATCTTTCCAGCTGGGAAGTTGTGCAGTGGCTTACATGGGAGACAAATAATTGAACTCGGTAGAAAACCAGGTTCTTTACATCAATGGAAATTGATCTGTCATTATAATTATTATATTTAATCAGATTTGCTGGATTTTAATTTCTATATACACTTGTAGCTTTAGAAATATAGTCCACCAGACTCCTCCTTGTTCCTCAATTATTCCCGCTCTCCTATTCCTTTTTCTGTATGATCTTCTTTCCTTACAATCTGTATCTTGTTTTGCATGTTCTCCATGCCTCTGTACACTTTCCTCCCCTCTTTATATCTTCCATTCCTCTATCTCCTTCTCTCTCCTATCTCCTTCTCCCTCCTCTCTCCTTCTCTCTCCTTATTCTCTCTCCTTCTCTCGCCTTTCTCCTTCTCTCTCCTATCCGTCTCTCTCCATCTCTCTCCGTCTCTCTCCATCACTCACAGTCTCACTATCTGTCTCTTTCACTATCAAGCATCTGGTTGCGAAGTACTGAAAGTATATCAAGGAAAAAAAAAAAGAAATTCTACACTTTCAGGACAAAATTTCAGTCTTGAAATTAATCCACAATAATGTGCTCCAGCAACGCAGACTCAGTCTAGTGCTTTCCTGATTTTATGGTGCCGGCAGTCAAGGATTCACATAGTAAACATAATTTAAAAAAAGGTACATTTTGATACAAACATAATGAAATAGCCTAATATTAAAAAAAACATGTTTTAATTTGATGCATTCCTTTCTACCCACACATGCTGCTCGATCCACTGAGATCCTCCATCAGGTTGTTTGTTGAAATCGATGACTTGTTGCTTTTATTTACAGTATATTGCACAATTTATAATTCCTTCCCATTTAAAATGGAGGGAGAGAGTGGTTGCTTAGGAAGCCTTTGTTTGACTGTCAGTCCTCTCTACTTGCCGAGGCCTAATGTCAAATTCATGTATTTTGCCCATGATTTTGAGTGCAATATGCTGTTGGGCCTTCTGTGATTCCCATAAATGCTCCCTGAGTGTGAGATTCCCCACAGGCATGTTTATTGGGTGGGAAGCTGGAAAATAAATTATGAAATAAAAAAATAAAAAGATAAATAGATTTAAAAAAACGTGAGCCAAGAATGGACATTGGACTGCTTGAAAATGATGCTGGAGTGGTAGTAATTGGGAATAAAGAAATGATGGACAAATTGAATACGTTTTTTGCATGTCTTCACAGAGAAAGGCACCAGCAATGTGCCAGAAATTCAAAAGAATCAGGGGGCAGATGTTAGTGAAGTTGCTGTTACAATGTGGAAAGTGCTTGGGAAGCTGAAAGGTCATTAGGTGGATAAGTCATCTGGACCAGATGGATTATACCCCAGGGTTCTGAAAGAGGTGGCTTTCAAGATTGTGGAGGCATTAGTGGTGATCTTTAAAAAAACACTAGAGTTAGGATTGGCCCAGAGGATTGGAAAATTGCAAATGTTATTGCTGTTCAAGAAGGGAGTGAAGCAAAAGGGGGGAAACCATAGGCTGGTTAGCCTGACTTCAATGGTTGGTAAAATTTTAGCGTCCATTATTAAGGATGAGGTTTCCGAGTACTTGGAAGAACATGATAAAATAGGCCGAGGTCAGTATGGTTTTGTGAATGGGAGATCTTGGCTGACCAATCTGTTGGAATTCTTTGAGGTGGTAGATAGCAGGATAAACAAAGGGGAATCAGTGAATGTTGTTTACCTCAGAAGGCCTTTGATAAGGTGCCACACATGAGGCTGCTAAACAAGATGAGAGCCATGTTATTAGAGGGAAGATGCTAGCAAGGATAGAAGATTGGCTGAATGGCAAAAGGCAAAGAGTGGGAATAAAGGCGTTGTTTCTGGCTGGCTCCGGTAATTAGTGGTGTTCCGCAGAGGTCGATGCCATGTCCGTTACTCTTCACGTTGTATATTAATGAGTTGGATGATGGCATTGATGTCTTTGTGGCCAAGTTTGCAGGTGATATGACAATAAGTGGAAGGGCAGGTAGTGTAGAGGAAGCAGGGAGTCTGAGAAGGACTTGGACAGGTTGGGAGAATGGGCAGAGAAATGGCAAAGAAGTGTGCAGTCATGCACTTTGGTAGTAGGAAATAAAGGCATAGACCATTTTGTAAATAGGGAAAAGATTCTGAAATCTGAGGTACAAACAGACTTGTGAGTGCTGGTGCAGGATTCCAAAAGACTAATTTGCAGGTTGAACCGATAGTAAGGAAGGCAAATGCAATGTTAGCATTCGTTTTGAGAGGACTAGAATATAAAAGCAGGGATGTAATGTGGAGGCTTAAGGAACTGGTCAGACCGCATTTGTAGTATTGTGAGCAGTTTTGGGTCCGTATCTGAGGAGGGATGTGCAAGCGTTGGAGAGCATCCAGAGGAAGTTTACGAGACTGATCCCGGGGATGATTGGACTAACAAATGATGAGGGTTTGATGACACTCAAAGCAATTTGCCACATAATGCAAGGCTTGGATAGAGTGGATGTGAGAGGATGTTTCCACTCGTGAGAGAATCTAGGTCCAGAGAGCACAGCCTCAGAATAAAATAAAGTACTTTTAGATAGGAGATGAAGAGGAATTTCTTTGTCCAGAGGATTGTGAATCTGTCGACGAAATTGCCACAGACAGCTATGGAGGCCAAGTCATTGGTTATTTTTAAAGTACAGATTAACAGGTACGTGATTAGTAAGAGTGTCAAAGGTTATAGGGAGAAGGCATGAGAATGGGGATGAGAAGAAAAGTTAGATCAGCCATGATTGAATGGCAGAGAAGACATGATGCGCCGAATGGCCTAAATGTGGCCAAATGGCCTAATTCTGCTCATTTGCCCTAGGAGGGGCAGCACAGTGGTGTAGCGGTAGAGCTACAGTGCTGCCTTACAGCACCGGAGACCCGGGTTCGATCCTGCCTACGGATGCTGTATGTACAGACTTTGTACGTTCTCCCTGTGACCGCATGGATTTTCTCCGGGTGTTTCGCTTTCCTCCCACACTCCAAAGACGTGCAGGTTTGTAGGTTAATTGTCTTTGCAAAATTGTCCCTCGCGTGTAGGTAGAATTAGTGAACAGGTGATCGCTGGTCGGTGCGGACTCGGTGGGCCGAAGGGCCTTTTTCCAAGCAGTACCTCTAAACTAAGCTAAACGTGAACAAATATCTATCTATCTATCTATGGCGTTCACTCCAACTCAGGGTTGAGTGATGCCATCTGCTTCATGATGTGTTAGCCATTCGTCATGATGCAGTTTCACTCAAACGTAAGCTACGCGGCTGAGCAGTCCTCTCCAAGCAAGAAAGAACAAACACAATACATAACAGAATTCAACATAAAACATAAACATCCACCACAGCGGAACCAGCACCTCCCGCTGTGGTGGAAAGCACAAAAGTCCAGTCAGTCTTCCTCCTCCGTTCACCCATGGTCTGGGCCATGAACCCTCCGCAGTTGACGCTACGGACGGCCCAATGTACTGTCCCTCTCGCCGGGGTGAACAAAACTCTAACGTCGGGAAGGACCGGAACGCTTCCAATGCGGCTTCATGATGCCGTCCACAGGCCCGTGGACGGAGCATTTCTTCTGGCGTTCCTCGCAAAAGGAATGCAGGCAGCTCAGCGATGTCCATGCAGCGCCCGCAGCTAGAAGCTCCACAGACCGTGCTCCACGATGGTAAAGTCAGCAGGCCTGGCAAAGATCGCAGCTCCGCGATGTCAAGGTTCATGCTGCACCAGCTGCTGAAGCTCTGGGCTCTGGGCCGGTCTCCAGTTGGAAAGGCCACACCAATCCAGTTGTTAGGCCGCGAGAGGGGTGAAAATGCGACACGGAGAAAAGTCACATCTCTGTCTAGGTAAGTGACTGGGAACGGTTTCCCCTCTTTCCCCTATTTCCCCCTCCCCCCTCTCCCCCAGCACCCTGCACACAAGACACACCGGGAGACATACATTCAGGCACGCAGAAAACAACAAAAAGACCAAAGAAACACATGAGCTGCTGGCGAGGCTACCGCGCGCGGCGCCATCTTGGGAAAAATGAACAAATATATAAGCAAACAAATAAAAATAAATAAATAGGGCATCATGGTGGCGCAGCGGTAGATTTGTTGCCTTACAGCACTAGAGACCCGGGTTTGATCCTGACTACAGGTGTTGTCTGTACAGACTTTATATGTTTTCCCAGCGACTTGCATGGATTTTCGCTGGGTGCTCCGGTTTCCGAAGGGCCTGTTTCCACGCTGTATCTCTAAACTAAACTAAACTAAACAAAGAGATGGATAAATAAATAAAAAGAAATGGAAAAGAAAGTGGCCATCATAATTTGGAAGCCCCTTTTAAATGATGACAAATTTTCTTCTCTTTTGTTGTAATTGAAAAATAAAAACCAGCACCAAACAAAAGGGTATCCGATTTGCTGCCATTTTGCCTGGTACTAGCCAAGCACCATTGCATTCCATGTTCACAAATGCCCCATATTGTCTGCCTCTAATGGAACAATCTTATAAATATCTATGACAATGTCTTCTTAAGGCTGCTAAAACATTACAACCAATACCAACTGATCTAACATAAGAGTTCCTCAAACCAGCATCAAATTGTAGAAATTTGTGCATTTGTAATAACAAAATTACCATAACTAGCTCATTAATGTAGTCAAATCAGTCAAGCATTTTTCAAGCATTGTAATAGTCACTCACTGCCACAGTCTTCTGGCAAGTTCAGCAATATGAATATTAACATGCAAACAATTCCATTCTGCAGTTGGGCTGTAAATGCTACCTTTGCCAGCCTGTTTCATTGAAATTTCTGTCAGTAGTAGAGGATCTTGCGTTTCCCATTTTGGAATGCATCCACCACAAGGAGGCGTCATGGGGCACTCGGTGAAAGAGAGTTTGGCTAGGTTCTGTCAATAAATCAGTCACATCAACCTGAAGCATTGCTCTATGGTGGGTGGTGAAGAAGGTTGGTGGAATCAGAGCTAAACTTTCTAAGGTTTAATTATATGATTAAGATGGGTCTTAGAGACTGGCCATCGATCAGCATTGCAGGGGACGGAGGAGAATCTTAGTACAGAAAAGTACCTGTGGCTGGCGTATCTTTCTGTTTAATTTAACAGCATTGTTGTAATGGTGCTGGAAAATTACAAGTCGTGCTTCCATTCAATGAAATGCGAGAATGGCAATGTGATGTCAATCTACAACATATTATTCCCTGTAAACCAGGATTTTATTTTGTTATAAAGTTGGGAAATTAGGGAGAATTTCAGAAATGCAGAACATTAATTAAAAAAGCAACCTGTAGTAATTTCTTACAATAATTCTCATTGCTTTTGACCCGTACCAGCCATAAAGTTCATTCTGTTAAAAGGTGGTGCATTACAAAATATTATTTTTATATATTTTTTCCCCATTTTTTGTGAAAATGTTTTGTCCAACAGCAGCATAGAAACTGTAATGTGCAAAACAGACACTGAAATATTATAAAAGTGTACATTAGATTGGGAACTTCCCAATTGCCTGTAAACGATCATCGTTCTGTTTCACTGAGCGAGAAGACCATCTCCAGTTTAGTTTAGTTTACAGATAAATCATAGAAAAAGGCCCTTCAGTCCACTGAGTCTGTGCCAACCAGCAATCCCCATCCACTAGTTCTATCCTATACACTAGGGACATAATTTTCAGAAGCAAATTAACCTTCAAACTTGCATGTCTTTGGAATGATGGAGGAAACCAGAGCACCCCTGCACCATTGTGTCATCCCTGTGCCATTGTGCTGCCCCAATATGGGTGCTGTAGGGATTTAAACCAAATCACCTGATAATTTTTAATTTAAATTTGTAGGATACAAAAATCAGGCATCTGTTAAAATAGCCTCCACAAGATAAACCAGCATCATCCCACAAATCCTCTCATCCCTTAAACCATGTTAAAAGTAGGTCCTGCATGGAGATAATATGCCCACTATGCCATACACTATTCTGACAGGGGCATATAACCATATAACCATATAACAATTACCGCACGGAAACAGGCCCTCTCGGCCCTTCCAGTCCGTGCCGACCATTTGTTTTCCCCTAGTCCCATCTACCTGCACTCAGACCATACCCCTCCATTCCCTTCACGTCCATATATCTATCCACTTTACTCTTAAATGTTAAAACATTGATCCTGCCTCCACCACTTCTGCTGGAAGCTCAATTTCCTGTGGTTGCATTTTAAAGACCTCAATCAAGTCCCCCCTTAACCTTCTGCGCTCCAAAGAATAAAGACCTAACTTGTTCAACCTTTCTCTGTAACATAGTTGCTGGATCCCTGGCAACATTCTAGTAAATCTCCTCTGTACTCTCTCTATTTTGTTGACATCCTTCCTATAATTAGGCGACCAAAATTGTACACCATACTCCAGAATTGGTCTTACCAATGCCTTGTACAATTTTAACATTACTTCCCTACTCCTATATTCAATGCTCTGATTTATAAAGGCCAGCACACCAAAAGCTTTCTTTACCACCCTATCTACATGCAATTCCACCTTCAAGGAACTATGCACAGGTATTCCTAGATCCCTCTGTTCCACAGCATTCCTCAATTCCCTACCATTTACCATGTACGTCCTATTTTGATTTGTCCTGCCAAGATGTAGCACTTCACACTTATCAGCATTAAACTCCATCTACCATCTTTCAGCCCATTTTTCCAAATGGCCCAAATCTCTCTGTAGACTTTGAAAATCTACTTCATTATCCACAACACCCCCTATCTTTGTATTATCTGCATACTTATTTATCCAATTTTCCACCCCATCATCCAGATCATTGAGGTACTTGACAAACAACAGTGGACCCAACACAGATCCCTGAGGCACCCCACTGGTCACCGGCTTCCAACCTGACAAACAGCCATCCACCATTACTCTCGGACATCTCCCATTCAGCCACTGTTGAATCCATCTTGCTACTCCGCCATTAACACCCAAAGATTGAACCTTCTTAACCAACCTTCCATGGGGAACCTTGTCAAAGGCCTTACTGAAATCCATATAGACAACATCCACTGCTTTACCCTCATAAATTTCCCTAGTAACCTCTTCAAAAAATTCAAGAAGGTGTGTCAAACATGACCTTCCAGGCACTAATCCATGTTGACTGTTCCTGATCAGACACTGTTTATCCAGATGCTTATATATATTATCTCTAAGTATCCTTTCCATTAATTTGCCCACCACTGACGTCAAACTAACAGGTCTATAATTGCTAGGTTTATTCTTTGAACCCTTTGAACAATGGAACAATATGCGCAGTACGCCAATCCTCCGGCACTATTCCAGTTTCTAATGACATTTGAAATATTTCTGTCATAGCCCCCTCTATTTCTACACTAACTTCCCTCAATGTCCTAGGGAATATCCCGTCAGGACCTGGAGACTTATCCACTTTTATATTTTTCAAAAGTGTCAGTACTTCCTCTTCTTTGAATCTCATAGTTTCCATAGCTACTCTACTTTTTTTCCCTTACCTCACAGAGTTCAATATCCTTCTCCTTGGTGAATACCGAAGAAAAGAAATTGTTCAATATCTCCCCCATCTCTTTTGGCTCTGCAGATAGCTGTCCATTCTGGCTCTCTAATGGTCCAATTTTATCCCTTGTTATCCTTTTGCTATTAATATAGCTGTAGAAACCCTTTGGATTTACTTTCACCTTTCTTGCCAAAGCAACCTCATATCTTCTTTTAGCCTTTCTAATTTCTTTCTTAAGATTCTTTTTACATTCTTTATACTCCTCTAGCACCTCATTTACTCCATGCCTCCTATAATTATTGTAGATATCTCTCTTTTTTCGAAACAAGTGTCCAATTTCCCTTGAAAACTACGGCTCTTTCCTATTTTTACTATTTCCTTTCAACTGAACAGGGACATAAAGATTCTGTACTCTTACAATTTCCCCTTTAAATGTCCTCCATTTCTCTTCTACATCCTTCCCATAAAACAAAATGTCCCAATTCACTCCTTTTAAATCCTTATGCATTCCCTCAGCCTTTCTCCAATCAAAAATCTCAACCCTAGTCCAGCTCTGACTCTCTCCATAATTATATTGAAACTAATGGTATTGTGATCACTGGTCCCGAAGTGCTCACCAACGCGCTCCTCCTTCTCTTGAAATAATGGCCAAGGGACTGATTGGACAGTCATAAAGCATGGAAACAGACTGTACAGCCCAACCTGTCCATCCCGACCAAAATGCTCCATCTAAGCTCAAGCATTTTACCCATGTTTGGAACATATCACTCAAAACCTTTCCTATCCATGTACCTGTCCAAATGTATTTTAAATGTATTATTACTGTATCAACTCCTTCCTCTGGCATGTCATTCCATATACTTACCACCTAGAAACATAGAAACATAGAAAATAGGTGCGGGAGGAGGCCATTCGGCCCTTCGAGCCAGCACCGCCATTCATTGTGATCATGGCTGATCGTCCCCTATCAATAACCCGTGCCTGCCTTCCCCCGCAATCCCTTGCCTCCACTAGCCCCTAGAGCTCTATCTAACTCTTTCTTAAAACCATCCAGTGACTTGGCCTCCACTATCCTCTGTGGCAGGGAATTCCATCAATTCACAACTCTCTGGGTGAAAACGTTTTTTCTCACCTCAGTCTTAAATGACCTCCCCTTTATTCTAAGACTGTGGCCCCTGGTTCTGGACACCCAACAATAGGAGCATTTTTCCTGCATCTAGCTTGTCCAGTCCATTTATAATTTTATATGTTTTTATCAGATATCCCCTCATCCTTCTAAACTCCAGTGAATACAAGCCTAGTCCTCATATGACAGTCCCGCCATCCCAGGGTTCAATCTCGTGAACTTACACTGCACTGCCTCAATCACAAGGATGTCCTTCCTCAAATTAGGAGACCTTAACTGTACACAATACTCCAGATGTGGTCTCACCAGAGCCCTATACAACTGCAGAAGAACCTCTTTACTCCTATACTGAAATCCTCTTGTTATGAAGACCAACATTCCATTAGCTTTCTTCACTGCCTGCTGTACCTGTAAGCCAACTTTTAGTGACCAGTGTACAAGGTCGCCCAGGTCTCGCTGTACCTCCCCCTTACCTAACCTAACCCCATTGAGATAATAATCTGCCCCCTTGTTTTTGCCGCCAAAGTGTATAACCTCACATTTAACTATATTATACTGCATCTGCCACGCATCTGCCCACTCACTCAACCTGTCCAGGTCACTCTGCAACCTCCTAACATCCTCTTCACAGTTCACACTGCCACCCAGTTTTGAGTCATCCGCAAACTTGCTAGTGTTGCTCGTAACTGCCTCTTCCAAATCATTAATATATATGGTAAACAGTTGCGGCCCCAACACTGAGCCTTGCGGCACTCCACTCGCCACTGCCTGCCATGTTGAAAAGTACCGTTCACTCCTACTCTTTGCTTCCGGTCTGCCAACCAATTTTCTATCCATGTCACCACCCTACCCCCAATACCATGTGTTCTAATTTTAGTCACCAGTCTCCCGTGCGGGACCTTATCAAAGGCTTTCTGAAAGTCTAGATACACTACATCTACTGGCACCCCTTCATCCATTTTACTTGTCACATCCTCAAAAAATTCCAGAAGATTAATCAAGCATGATTTCCCTTTCATAAATCCATGTTGACTTGGACTAATCCTTTTACTGCTATCCAAATGCCCCATCATTATCTCTTTAATAATTGACTCCAGCATCTTTCCCACCACCGAAGTCAGGCTAACTGGTCTGTAATTCTCCGTTTTCTCTCGCTCCTTTCTTGAAAAGTGGGATAACATTAGCTATCCTCCAATCCACAGGAACTGATCCTGAATCTATTGAAAATTGGAAAATGATCACCAATGCGTCCACTATTTCTAGAGCCACCTCCCTGAGGATCCGGGGATGCAGACCATCAGGCCCAGGGGATTTATCATCCTTCTGTCCCATTAGCCTACCCAATACTATTTCTCGCCTAATGAAAATTTATTTCAGTTCCTCTACCCCCTTAGATCCTCTGTCCTCCAGTACATCTGGGAGATTGTTTGTGTCTTCCTTAGTGAAGACAGATCCGAAGTACCTATTCAACTCTTCTGCCATTTCCTTGTTGTCCATAATAATTTCACCCGTGTCAACCTTCAAGGGACCCACATTTGACTTTGCTACTCTTTTTCCCTTAACATATCTAAAGAAGCTTTTACTGTCCTTCTTTATATTCCTGGCCAGCTTCCCTTCGTACTTCATCTTTTCAGCCCTTATTGCCCGTTTTGTTTCCATCTGTTGTCCTATGAAAGTTTCCCAATCCTCTGGCTTCCGGCTACTCTTTGCTGTGTTATGCATCTTTTCTTTTCGTTTTATTCAATCCCTAACTTCTCTTGTCAGCCATGGTTGCCTCCTACTCCCCTTAGAATCTTTCTTCCTTTTTGGAATGAAATGATCCTGCGTCTTCCGGATTATGCCCAGAAATTCCTGCCATTGCTGTTCCACCGTCATTCCTGCTAGGATCCCATTCCAGTCTACTTTGGCCGGCTCCCCTCTCATGCCTTCATAGTCCCCTTTGTTCAATTGCATCACTGACACTTCCAATTTAACCTTCTCCTTCTCAAATTGCAGATTAAAACTAATCATATTATGATCACTACCTCCAAGTGGCTCCTTTACCTCGAGTTCTCTTATCATATCTGGTTCATTGGACAACACTAAATCCAGAATTGCCTTTTCTCTGGTCGGCTCCATTACAAGCTGCTCTAAGAATCCATCTCGGAGGCATTCTACAAACTCTCTTTCTTGGGGTCCTGAACCAACCTGATTTTCCCAGTCTACCTGAATATTGAAATCCCAATCTACTTGCAAATTGAAATCCCCCATCACCACAGTGGCATTACAAGCTCATCTATTTTACTTCTTATACTTCGCGCATTCATATACAATAATTTTAATTCCTTACGCATCTCACCTTTCACATCGATCCCTATTATACTTGGCCATACTCTCCTATCCCTTTGTCCGCTTCCTTTCCCGTTAATTCTGGGGTCATTAACAATCCCTTTACTCTCTTTCCCTTTAACTCCGTCCTCGACTATCCCATTTGCCATCCCACCCCCCTTATTCAGTTTAAAACCACCCCTGTAGCAGTGGCAAACCTGCCTGCCAGAATGCTGGTCCCCCACTTGTTAAGATGCAACCCGTCCCTTTTGTACAGTTCCCCCTTACTCCAAAACAGATCCCAGTGATCTAAGAATCTAAATCCCTGCCCCCTGCACCTCAGCCACACATTCAGGTCCCGTATCTCACTGTTCCTGCTCTCGCCAGCACGAGGAACTGGAAGCAAACTGGAGATAAAAACCCTGGAGGTCCTGCTTTTCAGCATTTTTCCGAGCTCTCTAAAGTCAAGCTGCAGAATATTCATCCCCTTCTTTCCGGCATCGTTTCTGTTTGAAAAAGTTGCCCTTCATTTACCTATTAAATCTTACCCCACTCACCTTAAACCTTTGGTCTTTACTTCTTCATTCCCTTATTCTGGGACTCCTTTGCATTTACTCTATCTATACTCCTCATATATCTCCATAAAATTACTCCTCAGCTTCCTGCACTTCAAGAAATAAAGTCTGAGCCTGCCCAACCTTTCCCTATAGCTCAGGCCCTTGAGTCCTGGCAACATCCTCACAAATCGATGCATTCTTTACAGTCTAATGACATCCTAGCTATAGACGAGTGATCAAAACTGAACACTGTACTCTGAATGCAGTCTCACCAATGTCTTCTACAACTGTAATATAATGTCCTAACTTCTATATTCAATTCCCTGACTAATGAAGGTCAATGTGCCAAAAGCCTTATTCACCACACTATCTGCCTGTTATGCCAATTTCAGGAAACTATGTATTTGTACTCCCCAATCCCTCTGCTCTTAAACACTTTCAGGTCCTTTACTGTTCACTGTGAAGGCCCTGTCCTGGTTGCACATCCCAAAATGCAACACCTCACACTTATCTGAATGAAACTCTATATGTTAGTCCTTGGTTCACTTGCCCAGCTGATCAAGACCCTGCTGTAATTCTTGAAAAACATCCTCACTGTCTATGATATCACTTATTTTAGTGTAATGTGCAAATTTACTAGTCATACATTGTATATTCTCATCCAAGTCATTGATATAGATGAGAAACAGCACTCGGTCTGGCAACCATTCCTGAAGCACACCACTAGTCAAAAGCCTTCAGTTGATAAACAACCTTCCACCATCAGCCTCTGCTTCATTCCATGAAACCAATTCTGTTTCGATTTAGCTACCTCTCCCTGGATCACATATGATCAAACCTTCTAGAGCAGCCTACCATGCAGAACCTTATCAAAAGCCTTGGTAAAGCTCATATAGACATGTTTTATGGCCTTGCCCTTAAGAACCTTCTTGGTTACTTCAGAAAACTCAATCAAATCCACGAAACTCATGTACAAAACCAGGCTGACTATCCCTAATCAACCTCTGTCCATCTAAATGCATGCATATCTTATCCCTCAGAATCCTTTTTCAGTAACTTTCCTTCATAGATGTTAAGGTTATTGGTCTATAGGCCTTCTTAAATCGAAGCATAACGTTAGCCACTATAATGCTAACATGCTAAGCCTAACTTATGAACTTGGAATGGTCATAGGAATTTAAGGCAATGCAGGTTACTTTTATGTTAAATGTTGTTTTAAGGGCCTGTCCCATTTAGGCGTCATTTGCGCGTCACGCAGGTGGCGCACGAGGATTTTGAGAATCCCACGCGCTACCACGTGTCACTGCCTACATCACCACGCGCCATGCACGCGTAATGCACGCCATGCGTGCATCGTGACACGTAAATGATGTCACGTAAATGACGAGCAAATAACGCCGAAGTGGGACAGGCCCTTTACTTTTAAGACTGAAAGAAATTGTCAGAAAAGAACAGTTTTCCGGTTGTTCAATTGTTTGCAGGCAAGTCTTTAACATAATACTTGGTCTGCTGAGTAACCAGTGCAATGTGTGAATTAGGAGCTATGGAACTGCAGTACCCTCCATAATGTTTGGGACAAAGACCCATCAGTTATTTATTAGCCTCTGTACTCCACAATTTGAGAGTTGTAATAGAAAAAAATCACACATGGTTAAAGTGCACATTGTCAGATTTTATTAAAAGGTATGTTTATACATTTTGGTTTCACCATGTACAAATTACAGCTGTGTTTGATACATAGTCCCCCTCATTTCAGTGCACCATAATATTTGGGACACATGGCTTCACAGGTGTTTGTACTTGCTCAGGTGTGTTTAAATGCCTTCTCAATGCAGGTATAAGAGAGCTCTCAGCACCTAGTTTTTCCATCACCTTTGGAAACTCTTATTGCTGTTTATCAACATGAAGACCAAAGTTGTGCCAATGAAAGTCAAAGAAGCCATTATGAGACTGAGAAACAAGAATAAAACTGTTAGAGACATCAGCCAAACCTTCGGCTTACTAAAATCAACTGTTTGGAACATCATTAAAAAGAAAGAGAGCACCTGGTGAGCTTACTAATCGCCAAGGAAGACCTCCACAGCAGATGACAGAAGAATTCTCTCTATAATAAAGAAAAACCCCCAAATACCTGTCCGACAGATCAGAAACACTGTCCAGGAGTCTGGTGTGGATTTGTCAATGACCACTGTCCGCAAAAGACTTCATGAACAGAAATACAGAGGCTACACTGCAATGATGCAAACCACTAGTTAGCCGCAAAAGTATGATGGCCAGGCTACAGTTTGCCAAGAAGTACTTAAAAGAGCAACCACAGTTCTAGAAAAAGGTCTTGTGGACAGAAGAGATGAAGATTAACATATCAGAGTGATGGCAAGAGCTAAGTATGGAGGAGAGAAGGATCTGCCCAAGATCCAAAGCATACCACCTCATCTGTGAAACACAGTGGCGGGGATGTTATGGCCAGGGCATGTATGACTGCTGAAGTTGCTGGCTCACTTATCTTCATTGATGATACAACTGCTGATGGTAGTAGCATAATGAATTCTGAAGTGTATAGACACATCCTATCTGCTCAAGTTCAACCAAATGCCTCAATACTCATTGGCCAGCGGTTCATTCTACAGCAAGACAATGATGCCGAACATACTGCTAAAGCAACGAAGGAGTTTTTCAAAGCTAAAAAATGGTAAATTCTTGAGTGGCCAAGTCAATCACCTGATCTGAACCCAATTGACCATGCCTTTTATTTGCTGAAGAGAAAACTGAAGGGGGCTAACCCCAAAACAAGCATCAACTAAAGATGGCTGCAATACAGGCCTGGCGGGGCATCACCAGAAAGACTCCCAGAAACTGGTGATGTCCATGAATCACAGACTTCAAGCAGTCATTGCATGCAAAGGATATGCAACAAAATACTAATCATGACTACTTTTATTTACATGACATTCCTGTGTCCCAAACATTATGGTGCCCTGAAATGGGGGGGACTATATATAAACACTGCTGTAATTTCTACGTTGAAATGCAAAATGTATAAAAATAGCCTTTATTAAAATCTGACAATGTGCACTTTAACCACATATGATTTTTTTCTATTACAAATCTCAAATTGTGGAGTACAGAGGCAAATAAATAAATGATGGGTCTTTGTTCCAAACATTATGAACGGCACTGTACAAACTCCGAGTTAATCAGAACCATTGATTTGCATATTCGCCCGTTTGAAATTTGCTAGGTTTTTAAAAAAATCACTTGTCAATGAATGCCGAATTATCAGGGCATGGAGGATCCATCCAGAGTTATGGATATCAATTTCATTATAAAAAATGAGGGCAGTGCTGAGGATGAGAAATCGTTTAACATAATCCGGAGACTAATTAATGACAAAGATGTGAAATTTAACAGAGCAATCGTGCAGGTGCTGGGGAAGTCTTGGCTTTGCTCAGCCCTGTTCACAGAAGCATTTCCCTGTGATTCGATTATTGGATTTGGTGGATTTTCAATTTATAAATACTGCCACTCTTCAGTTGTTTAAATATCCTAAATACTTTCTGCAGTGTGTTCATATCACACTGGTGATTCTTAACTTCTGAGAAATAATTAGAAATTTGCTGCTGAACAACATCAACCAGGCTTATGAGAGAGAAATGGAGAAAGCGAAAGGAAGAGAGGAGAGGAAAGAAAGATAGCCCCTCAAGCCTGCTCTGGCATTCAATAACATTGCAGATCCATTACTACTTTGTCACCTAATTCATGTATTATTATTGACATTGCAACAAAAGCTCTATCAAACGCACCCTTGAATATCCACAGCCCTGTGGGTTAAAGAATCCTAAAATTTACGACCCTTTCAAAACAATTTTTTTTCTTCATTTTAGGCCTAAATGCCAACCCTGATCTTGAGACCACAGGCCTGGAGTAATCTCCTGGCTGAGGAAACAACTTTCAGCTATCCTGCCTTGCCTTCTATGAATCGTCCCTTCTCTGAATCTTGCATCCTCCAACAAGATAATAGTGGCAGGTGAGAGAGCAAAAGAGAGCCAGAGAAACAGTGTGCTATGTGAGGAAAAATAGGGAAGGAGGAAAGAGAGAGATAGATAAAAAAGAAAAGTGATGACAGAAAGACACAGGAAGAAAAAAACCATGAGAGGTCTGGATAGTTAGTGAGGCAGATAGATGTTGAGAAAAAGGAATGCTCAGAAAATGAAGGAATGAGAGAGATTTAATGAAATAATAATACATTGAAAAATTGGAATGAAGAGTACAAACAATACACTGAGACCTTCTGGATGCCATTATATTATAGAGAGGTTACAGTGAATGTGATATATTCACATTCAGAGGAAACAATGAACGTGATCTATATAATGGGAGGTTAGGGCAAATGATATACAGTATAACTTCAATTGAGGGACTACAGTGAATAAGGATACAATGTGAGAATGCACTAGGTGTGATATATATCTGGAGAGTTGCCGCAATTAGTATGTTGTCTATGGAGACACCACAGTAAATGTGACACCTATATAGAGAGATTACAGTGAATCTCATATACATACATTGAGAGGCCTTTGTGAATGTAATACATATATAATGAGATGCCACAGGGAATGTGTCATGCATGCAATAGGAGAATACAGTAAATATGATATTGTATAATGAGAAGCTGCAGCCAATGCTTTTTATTTACAATTGGGTTCCATTGTGAGAGACCACAGTGAATAAGCTATTATGTACATTTGAGCGGCTAGAGTGAAATTAAAATATTTACAATGAAAGAAATAAATGACTGATATAAATAATGGGTGGCTACTGTAAAAGTAATACTTATGGGATCATAGAATAATTATGCCATTTGTCCGCCATCTCTATCTTGGTCATAAAAGAACTACGCAGCCTAATCCAGCACCGGGTCTGTAGTCATAGCTCCTCAAGTGCACCCCCTAGTGCTTATGAGGATTTTGTTCCCTGCTATCAGACCCCTACCATCCACAAGGTGTGGAGATCCCCTTTCCTTAACTCACCTGAGATCCTTATCCTCATCCAGACCATGATGATTTTACATAACTCAATTATGTCTACCCTCAATCTGCCAAAGGAAGCAATCCTTTTAAGGCAACCTTTGCTCACAGCTAAAATGTTCCCGTCATGCTACATCCTCGTAAATCAACCCAGAACCCTCTCCAGTGTAATCACATTTTTCCTTTACTGTGGTGACCTGAACCATAAGCAATGTTCGCCCGGGTACACAAGAAAATAGGAGCAGGAGTACGGCACTCAGCCCTTCACTGATCGATGCTGGCCTCAGCTCCTCTTCTGTGCCCATTACTTATAACCCTCAATTCCTCGATCTTCCAAATATTTATCCATCTCAATCTTAAATATTCCTAATGATTTTGTCTCCACTACCATTTGGGACAGGGAATTACAGAGATTCATTGCCTTCTGAAAGAAGAAATTTCCATGCATCCCATTTTTAAATGACTGGTCCCTTAGGCTGTAATTATATCTTGTTATTTTTGGCTCTCCAACTTGTGAAAATATTACAACATCAACTATGTCAGGCCCCCTTAGGACCCTATATGTTTGAATAAGGCCAGGCCTATTCTTCTAAACTGCAAGGAATGCAAGGAAAACCTTCTTATCCCGGGAATTAGCCTAGTAAATCCTAATGAAATGGCCCCTTTGCTGTTATGTACTTTTTTCACACAAGGTGACCAAGGCTGTGCTTGCTGTCAATCTGTGAAATTGTACCAAATCACTGATGCAGGGTGTTGACCTAAAACCTTGACAATTCCTTTCCCCACACACATGCTACTCAACCTGCTGAGTTCCTTCCAGCAGATTATTTTGCTCCAGATGTCACCATTTGTTTTCTCTTGTGTATCCATGTGACAAAGCATGTTACCAAGGTGTTTGTAGAAGTTACTAAAAATGAGAGAATTCAATATTTATACCATTGCGTTGTAACAAAATATGAGGTGCTGTACCTCCGATTTGCTTGTAGTCTCACTTTGCCAATGCAGTAGGCCCAGGGCAGAAAGGTGTCAGAATGGGAAAGGGAGTTATAATGGTTAGCAAAAGGGAGATGCAGTAGGCCTTGGCAAACCTAGCATTGGTGTTCAGTGAAATAGCCGCCAAGTCTACACTTGGTCTCATCGATGTACAGGAGTCCACATCAGGAACACCAGATCTATGGATAAGGTTAGGGGAGGTGTATGCAAGCCTCTGTCTCACCTGAAAGGACTGCTGAAATCAATATATTATTGATTGAGGATACTCCAAAGAAGATTACTGTTTACTGTTTGCTTTTGGAAAATGATCCTTCCCAGACCACACAGGGTGTCTGCTGGACAGAGCAATGTCCACAACTTTCTGCAGCCTTCTTTATTCTTTGCCATTTCAGTTATTGAACCAGGAAAGTAAGAACACGTTGAATGCAATTCATATGCAATACAGTGAATATAATTGTACAATCATACTGAACACCTATAACATGTTTTTTGGACATGTTTGGACATTTTGAGAAATGCAATGATTTGCTGCATAACTAGCGGTAGGTTTTCTTCTGTGAATCCTGGCCCTGAATTGAGCTAATGTACCCCTCCGTAACTTATTGTGAGCAATGGAGGAGTTGCTTTAATCTTAGGATTCACATCACGTTTAGATTCAGTTAACCTGACTCTTCCGATTGATGTGCAGGTAGGAACTGCAGATGCTGGTTTAGACTGAAGTTAGACATAAATTGCTGGAGTAACTCATTGGGTCGGGCTGCATCTCTGGCGAAAAGAAATAGGTGATGTTACGGGTCGAAACCTTTCTTCAGGAAAGTACGCTAAGTTCTTAAGCCATGATCTTACGTGATGTTGGAGCAGAAGAAAGGCCTACTCCTTATGTTCGAGGAGGGAAAGAGTATGTTTATGGAATTAGAGAGAAAAGCCCCACTGGGAAACAGGAGAATAACTCATTCATACCTTCAAATGGCTGAAAAAGTAAAATAATTACCTTGTGAAACCTAAAGTTAAATAACTTGAAGGCCAGAAATGGAGTCTGCCAAGGCCATCCATTGCCAGAATAAAATTGACACATCACTGCATGAGGTTACTGCAAAGAAGATTACTGTTTGCTATATGAAAATGTTACTTCTCAAACCAAACAGGGCAAAAATTACTCACAATACTATCACAATCTGGGACAATTATACCTTTGCAGATTGCTTAAAGTGCAGCTCTGCTTCACATTACCATTGTCATTGTCAGGTAGACAGTCAAGATCCAGGTGTACTGGATGCAAGGGCTGCCCATCAATTGTTTTCAGATTTGCTGCTTACAGTATATTTTCACACACTCTTATGCCTTTTGTTGCTTATTTCATCACCAACAGAACATGTTTTCAAACTGCAATGTAAATTTAATTCATAGGATGTATTCACATTTTCAAAGGCCCAATGTAACAAACTTGCATAATGTTTCAAATACTGATGCATTGGGTTGGTTGCATTATTGAGATGTGTCTGCTAACCACCCATTTATTTAAGAAAATGGATAGCATTGCCTTGCAATTGATCCTGTTCAGTATTTTGCTGTTGTGTGTATTAATCACTAGCTTGAAACCTTTGTGAGTGATATGTTGGATGCTACTGCACTTTATTATCACATGAACTTCCATTAGTTCCTAAAAATAGTGGAGTCAGGGGATATGGGGAGAAGGCAGGAACGGGGTGCTGATTGTGGATGATCAGCCATGATCACATTGAATGGTGGTGCTGGCTCGAAGGGCCGAATGGCCTACTCCTGCACCTATTGTCTTTGTATTTATGTATCTATGAATTTAGAAGGATGAGAGGGAATCTTGTATTCACTGCCTATTGTCTATTGTGTGCAGTTTTGGTCTCCTAATTTGAGGAAGGGCATTCTTGCTATTGAGGGAGTGCAGTTTAGGTTTACAAGGTTAATTCCCGGGATGGCGGGACTGTCATATGATGAAAGAATGGAGTGACTGGGCTTGTATTCATTGGAATTTATGAGGATGAGAGGGGATCTTGGTGAAATATGTATAATTACTAAAGGATTGGACTCGCAAGTTGCAGGATACATGTTCCCGATGTTGGGAAGAATAAGGGGAAACCCATTTAGAACTGAGATCAGGAAAAACCTTTTCACACAGAGAATTGTGAATTTGTGGAATTCTCTGCCTCAGACGGCTGTGAAGGCCGATTCACGGAAGCATTCGAAAGATAGTTAGCTAGAGTTAGCGTTAGTAGAATCAAGGGGTATGAGGAGAAGGCAGGAACGGAGTACTGATGGTGGATGATCAGCCATGACCACATTGAATAGCAGTGCTGACACGAAGTGCCGAATGGCCTACTCCTGCACCTATTGCCTATCTAGGAATTTAGAAGGGTGAGAGGGAATCTTATAGAAACATATAAAATTCTTAAAGGCTTGAACGGGCTAGATGCAGGAAAAATGGTCCCAATGTTGGGGGAGTCCAGAACCAGGGGTCATAGTTTAAGAATAAGGGGTAGGCCATTTTGGACTGAGATGAGAAACATTTTTTCACCCAGAGTGTTGTGAATCTGTGGAATTCTCTGCAGCAGAAGGCAGTGGAAGCCAATTCAATGGATGTTTTCAAGAGAGAGTTAGTTTTAGCTCTTAAGGTTAATGGAATCAAGGGATATGGGGAAAAAGCTGGAACGGGGTACTGATTTTAGATGATCAGCCATAATCGTATCGAATGGCGATGCTGGCCCGAAGGGCTGAATGGCCTAATCCTGCACCTATTTTTCTACGTTTCAATGTTTCTACCGAAATACAGTGAAAAGCTTTTGTTGCATGCTAACCAGTCAGTGGTATACATGATTACAATCCAGCCATTCACAGTGTACATGTACATGATAAGGGAATACCGTTTAGTGCAAAATAAAGCCAGTAAAGCTCGATCAAAGATAGTCTGAGGGTCACCATGAGATAGTGTAGATCAAACAGTATTGCTGATTTGATCCGTGTCTGGTTTTGCTGCTGATGACCTGATCCGTAACTGCAGGACTGCATTCTGGTTGTGGTAAGGTGGTTCAGTTAGCAGATAACATCTGGGAAGAAACTGTTCCTGAATCTTGAGGTGCGCATTTTCACACTTCTCCACCTTTTGCCCAGTCATGCCCCAAGCCTCTGAGGAGTAAAGCAGATGGGTAGCTACTGTGGTGAGTGCCAGTGTGGCTTTGTTTTACACTTCAAATTATTACTTATTATTAGTTCAAATTATTAGGTGCAGTCATGAACAGGAATATAAACAAATTGTATCTGCTAGTTAACAGGCTGCGTACTTTACCATGCACCTTACCTGTGCTGTGGTGATGCTCAAACCTAGACCTGATTTGGGTTGGAAATTCTGTAGAGGACGAGAAATTGATATTGTTATTATTTCATGATTGTTGCGTGTACAAACATGCAGTGATAAGCTTTTGTTTGTATGCTATCAGGTCAAATCAAATCATACTATATATGAATACAAACAAACCATATATAAGTACAGCAGGTGGTCCAAAGAAAAAAATACCAGTGTGAAGAATATAGTGTTACAGCATTATAGCATCATATTTACCAAGAACAAGTCCAAGTACTGCAATGAGGGAGTTTGGAAGATCGGGCCTACACCCGAGTTTATGGAACAGCGGGGAAGAGGCTAATCCTGAGCCTGGTTTCAAGTTTTTGTATCTACTTCCCGCCAGGTGAGGGGAGAAGAGGGGGTGAAAAAGGTCGCTGATTAGGTTGGCTGCTTTCCCAAGAAAGCGTAAAGTGTACATAGAGTTGATGATGGGCAGACTGGTCTGTGTGATTAACTGAGCTACATCCACAACTATCTGCGATTTCTTAAGGTCAGAGGTGTTGCCAAACCACGCTGCGGTGCATTCCAATAGGATGCTTTTTGGGATGCATCTGCAGAAGTTGGTACCATTGATGCTGATTGGGGCTTATACTATACCATGCTTCCTGAAGTCAATAACAAGCTCCTTCGACTTGCTGACATTAAGGGAGAGATTGTTGTCTTGACTCCTCTATCTCCTTCATGTACTCCGCCTTGTTATTATTTGAGATCCGGCCCACTACGATGTTGTCATACTTGTAAATGGAGTTAGAGCAGGAATTGACTGTAGAGGTGTGAGTGTATACAGGATGATGCTGAGAACACATCCTTGTGGCACACTGGTGTTGAGAATTATTGTGGAGAATATGTTGTCCCCTATCCTCAGCGATTGCTGATTGTGGTCTACTGGCCAGGAAGTACAGGATCCAGTGGCAGGGCGGTGGGAGGTGGGGGTGGGGGAGTGCGAGAGATAGACACAAAAACCTGGAGTGACTCCACGGGTCAGGCAGCAACTCTGGAGAAAAGGAATAGGTGACATTTCGGGTCGAGACCCTTTGACAGAATGAGAGGAGGGGAAAGGGAAGCAAGAGATATAGATGTTGATATAGAAAAAGTGAATGAACAGAGGGGGTGTAGCGAGAGAGAGAGAGAAATTATTTTGTTTGGGATTACAGTGTTGAAGGCAGAGCTGTAGTAAATTACTAGTAGTGTAATATAGATGACCTTGTTATACTGATGTTCCAGGTGATGAGTGTAGGGCCAGGGAGGTGCTGTCTGCTGTGGACCTGTTGCGATGGTAGAAACAGGTGGAGGTCATAAAGTCCCTCAAGTCACTCCTGCCATTCTAATTGATCATGGCTGGTCAGCAGCAAAACCGACTGTACCCGTGGTTTCTCTATATCCCTTGATAACCTGACCCAGGAAAAATCAATCTCAATCCTGAAGGACTTGCCAAGAGTGATTGACCTTCAGCCTTAGATGATGTTCTAACCAGTTAAACCTCACCCCCTGATAAATGATATGCAGGAAAGTAACCAGCTTTCATGCTGTTAAAACCAGATGAGAAGTGGGAGAAAATTGCAGAAAACAACATGGAAAGGATATTATTGTTTCCTTCGTTTGGTTCCCCATGGGAGTCTTAGCACTTTATTCAAACTATGTGTGATTTAATTTGACTGCCTACAAGTGCAGTTCTTTGAAAATTGGAGGTGATAAATTCTCGCAAGTAATTATTTTTTATTTTAGCAATTACTATTTGAAATATTTCATAAATGTGTTGGGGAGAGCATTAAATTTTCATAGATGCGACTGCAGGCCAAGAGTAGAACAATTACTTCACAGCAAGGTATGCCCACCTGAACCTAAAACTCATCACTCATTTATGGAATATTAATGCCATGAGTTTGTTAATACACGGAGTGCGGCTGTGGAGCTGATTTGGAGTCTGAGGACATTTCTCAAGGGTTCTTCTGTTTATTAAACACACATTACCTCTAGCATTGCATTCCATTTTTTTCTGAGAGGGAAGATTACGTAGTCAAATTTGACTTTAATCAGTGACGCTCACAGCGATTTGATAGAGGATAGAAATAGAAATGGCCATTTCATACGTTTGTTGGCAATAATTTAATTTTTAAGCTTGTGCATCACCAAGGCTGGTTTTGCACCCAATGTATATGTTAAGCTCCCGAAACACTAGGATGCCCACACCAAATTAAACCCCCTATCCCCTGCCTCTGGCACCAACTTGTGGGTCAATGCAGGAATGGAAACTGGGGCAGACTGCTGGAGATATTTATAATAACTTCATATATATATATGGTTGACGCATTACAAAAAAGGAAAAGCACGGAAATCTCCATTGAACCAGATCTATGACTGGTATTGTTCTTAAATGGGACAAGGAGTATCAGAATGTAATTTTAAAATGAAAGTAAAATCGTGCTACCAACCTTTCCAAAGAATTCAGCTGTGGGTCCCTGGCACTGAGAAGACTTGGGGAACTCCCTAAAGATCATCCTAAAATAATCCATCCCATAAAAGGTTACAATAGGGAGTTTTGCATGAATATTCTTGCCTTCATTATTCTTTTAGCAGTGGTACAAAAATATTCATTTGCTAGAATCCCAATATTCCAGCTAGAGATTCTTCAATAAGAAATAACCAATTATTTTCCAAAGTTACTGATTAAAATCAGTGACGGTAATTGATTTTTTAATGGGAAATAATTTGGTTAATCAAAATTATATCCATCTTTATAATAAAGCACATGCAAATATTGAAAACAATCTAGTTCAGAAAATAGAGAGCAGTTCACGCCTTCTGCAATTCACACATTCAACCGAGCTGCAGAAACAGCTAGTCTTAAATTCTTCATGTTCTTGGGGTAGACGAAGAAAATTGTGATACCCCATGCTGCTGGAATACCAGCTGAGTTGATCCATTTGAACAAAATATGTTGAATATCTAAAGTGGAAGTGAAGTTGTATTATGTAAAGCTCCGGGTGAATTAAACTGAGTGTATTCAATGAAAGACCTTCCAAAGCTAACTTAGTTCCTTGGAAATACCTTTGATGTGCCCATTTGGGATAAACTTCCTTCCTCTGTGCCTCCTTCCTCCTCCCAATACATTCATTTCAATAAGGCAGGCAAATAATAAAAACAATCTTTCCTGTCTCAGTTTTCCAGCCACCAAATAGATTTGCATTGCATTATGATGTTAGAAATAGAACAGCAAATTTACACGGTTCAAGGGCACGTGAAGCATTAATAAGATAATGAACAGATAATTTGTTTGAATTATGTTATTTTAAGGAATATATGTTGGTCTATGTACCTAGTAGAATTCCCATGCTTAAATTGCGTAAAGGGATCTTTTGCAACTATCTGAAGGAAAGCCAGACCCTCGGCTTACAATGCATACCAGAAACAGTACCATTGATATTACTGAACTCATTCAGTACTGTATTGGAGTGTGAGGTTGGATTATAGACTCAGGTCTCAGACCTACAAGTGCTTGACTCAGTGATGAAAGTACTAACATTAAGCCATGCTTGACACTAAAGGTGTTCGTGTTACTAAATAACCATGACAAGGTTGGATTTTCCTTTGTATAAAATAAACTGTGATTTGCTGCAGTTAGTTATTCTTAATGCTTTAAATTGAAATAGATTTACTGCTTCTCTGATTAAGGATGGGATATATACAGTGATCAACTTTAATGCAGCCTTTCCTTGTTTGTAATCGATTCTGTTTGAAACACATTAAATATTTCATTCTATTTCCCATTTAATATTTTTTTACCCAGATTCAGACTGGTTTTAATTAAATCATATGTAAAGTGAAATTGTTAAAGTAAGAAATTAAGTTAAATTAAATTGAATTGAGGTTTATTTTATTTTGTCCCCCTAAGGGTTTAATCCTGGAAGATATCCTGGTGATGCTCTGCTTTCTATTTGATCTGCTTTATACCGATTCACTTGCATTGATTCTATTGCCTAAAGTCTTTATGATAATTTCAAACATGTTCTGTTGCTCTGGACCCATGAACTTATATTTTAAAATGTATGATGTACACTATGACTCTCCTTTATTCATTCTGTGCAGTGGGAAATTGCAGAATGACCATTTTAATCCACTGTGACCTTTAGAAATCTCCTTCAATGCTCCATCTCCTCTTTTGCATCACACAATATTTGGCTTGCTACACTGTATTATAATTATGAACTATGTGTAAGGTTTTGAAGGATTTTATTTTATGAACATGTTTACAAATGGTACCTGGAACATATGTAGCACAGAGACTTGCACTTGATCCAACCAGTGTATGCAGAAGAAGAAGGGACTCAACCCAAAACATCACCTATTCTTTTTCTCCAGAGATGCTGTCTGAGCTGCTGAGTTACTCCAGATTTTTGTGTCTATCTTCAGTTTAAGGTAGCATGTACAGTTCCTTCCCACACATTTTGTGTGCAGAAGTTATCCTACACTCTCATTTTCTCATCCAGATTAACAAGCTCCCCTCAGCTCTACATCCTTATCTCCCTTCGAGGAAGAGACTCGTCCCACATGGATAACTCGCTCTCCAATTAATACAAGAATGTGGAGACATCTCAAAATCCTTAAATGATAGACTGAAACCTTAGAGGGATATGGTCGAAGGAAGGCAATGGGATCAGAGTAGATAGGCATTTGATCAGCATATGTGAGTTGGCCCAATGACTGTTTCCTTACCATAAATCCAGTGAAACTATAAGCATTAACATAAGCACATTTTACTTAGGGGAAAACATGGAGCTTTAGAATACATAAGTACTATCCCAATAATAAGGCAATATGAAGGAGAGTCACATCATAGTGCAAATGGCATTTCAGCTAATTTCAAATCCAGCACAGAATGGAGAGATGAAAGCCCCTTGAGTTGCTGACTGAAAATCTGCTTCAACAGTTTCTATTGGGGGTACACAAAATGCTGAGAAACTCAGCGGTGCCAGCAGCATCTTGACGAGAGATAGGGCAACGATTCGGGCCCAACCCTTCTCCATGTTTCTAGTGACCCCCAATGCATTTAACAAGATACTAATAGCTACAAATGGAACAATTTGAGAGAGGACAATAAGACTGCATATTGTTCAGCTGAGGCAGAAATATGTTTATGGGGGTGAAAATTGGGAGTGAGGGTGGGATACAGGTATATAATATGACTGAGAGTGTGTGTTGCGAAAGAGGAATGCAAGAAACGAGCCCCACATTTGTGACTAATTTAAAAGACAAGCAAACGAGATTAGATGAGACAACACAAGTGGCTGCAATCAACGATTCACTGATTCAGTGGCAGAGGCTGGAATGTAGAGCAAAACACAAAGTGTGGAGAACTTAGTGGGTCAGGTAGCATCTGGCTAGGGAATGACGAGTGAAAACAGGATCAAAACCCATCTTCAGAGATAGAAATTGACTACTTGAATGCTGTTTTTAAGTTTTCGTACTTAAACTTATAAGAGACACGCAATTACATCATCATGAAATTAAACAACCCATTCAACAGGAAACCTGATCCAAATGAGTTGCATAATTGTTCAATAAAGTCTGAAAAGTCTTGTTACTATTTTTTCCATAGATGCTGCCAGACCTGCGAGAACGGTATTGTATGTCCTTTTTGTCTTCGTAATTTAAACGGCCCAATCTGCCCGAGTATATTTCATCCCAACAAACTTTTGACAGGGAAAATTGAATTTTAGAATTAGCTCTATAATGTAAGATAAAGCAGTGGAAGTCCCCTTGTACACTGATGTCAATATAATTCTCTAATCTGGTTGATTCTCATTCTTTTCCTTACATACCACCTTTAAAAACGCTTCAACTCCCTTTGCCCTCTAAATGAAGTCTGAAGTAGGATTCCAAACCAAACCTCACCCATTCCTTTTTTTCCCAGAGATGCTGCCTGTCCCACTGAGTTACTCCAGAATATTGTGTCTATCTTCCCTTCTAGATGATGTGTGTTTGTCTCAATAGCTTCCATGTGGTAAAGTATTTCCAAGTTCAAAAATAGTTGAAATAAAAATAGACATTCCGCCGTGGCTAACTTTTCTGAACTTTTCATATTTTTAACTTTTATTAGACCTCTATGCGTATTGCCTGAAAGCTTAATTAGGCTTAAAATCATGGCACGATTAAAAATATTGATATAAATCAGCTTTTGTCTCAGAGCAAAGGCCTACATTAAGTAAGAAGGATGGATCAGAGGTCTTGATGTGGGTATATTGAATCTAAATGGAGAAAGATTGCAGATGATCTAAGACAGAGAGATTTAGGTGTTCTTATTCACAAATTGCAAAACATTAGCAGCATGGAAGGTAAAGGGCATTTTGACCTTCCTATTGAGCATTGGAGGTCCGTATAGAGGATGTAGATTTGGCGCTGAATAAAACAGGAAATGGAAGACTATGGGGACCTGCCGTTGGAGATGAAGCATGGGGCAAATTAACCATGATTGTATTGAAGACACAGGGGACAGCAGATGTTGGTTTACAAAAAAGATGCAATGTACTTTGTAACACAACAGGTCAGGCAGCATCACCAGAGGACATAATAGCAGTGTTTGTCGCCTTTCTCACTCCTGTGTCCATACCAGAAACGTCACCCTATTCAATTCTTCCTTACCCACTGAGTTACTCCAGCAATTTGTGTCTATGATCACATTGAATGATGGGACAATCTTGATGGGCTGAGTGGTTTTCTCCATCATCCATTTATGTTCTTAGTTCATACGTTTTTATTTTGAAGTAATGGCATTAGCCCCCTGAAAACATAGTTACCATATAATGACTTTAACCAAGAAGAAATAAACAAAGAACAAGTTTTCAACGGACCTTTATAAAGGGATGCCATTGTTTCAATCAAACCATAGTTTCCGCTCTTCTCAATTACAAATTTGTATGCTACACAAGCGGCTGGTTGTCGTGAGTCAGCCATGAACACCAGCCCGCCACTCCTTCATGGCAGATGTTGCCAATAATGTAAACAATAGTCCTTTTGGCCCCCGGATTTTGTTGTGCCGCTCGTAACAGCCTGATTGATTTGTAAAAAGCAACCAGACCCCAGTTGAAAATAAATAACAAATTTCAACATGAACACTTGTGGGGAGTTTACAAAATTAGTGCATCCTGAATCCAACAGTGCTTTAATCATCTTTATGGAGATACATCTGGATAAGTCCAGCACCAGTCAGTCTGTCTGGGAAGTGGGCAATAGAATGTCCTTGTCCCTAAAGCAATGGATTCATTAGAAAAATGAAGACTTCCTTTCCGCGATGAGCCCTGACGCCATGTAACATTAAAGATCTGTTGTCTCCAATCCCTGAAAACGCAAATACCTATATTTTTTCTGCATTTACTGCTTTCCAGAATTTGTGTATTTGTATGAAATTGGAGCAACCCTCATTTTAATTTAGTCTGCCAATGACTTCAAAGGGATGCGTAAACTGGCAGGGTTGGACCAAGCTGAAACCTGGCTGAGGTTGGCCTATCCACGGGACTGTGCATTTTTATTTGTGATGGTGATGTGCAGTACTACTTAAAGCATTGGTGATAAAATACAAATCCAGACAGTTGGGGAAAAAATGGAAGTTGATGGGATATTATCAGCCATTCGGACATCTCATCTGAGTGGTCGGCTGCAGAGGCTTTATTTGTGGAATCTTAAGACCTTTTTTACCCCCTGCAAACACGATCCTTCACATCCTGTTAATTGGGATCATTGTTTATTGTTTTTCATGTTGACATTCCCTGGATAAACAAAGCTGTTTTTCCAAGAGTCCATACAAATCTGCTATTAAGTCACAAACTGCACACCTCTGAATACCCTTGGGAACATTTTACAGCTGAAACACAAAGGGTCCCACCTGGAGGCTAATTAAACAAGTAATCATTAAACAATTTTTGCTGTTTATGGCAGGTAGTAGCGAAGATATAATGAGAATTGGATGCCCCTTAAAAATCTTGACGCTTGAATAGTATTTAATATCAAGGTATTTTCTCTCTCTCTCTCTTCTCTCTCTCTCTCCTCACTCTCTCTCTCTACGCCTCACATCACAGTTATGATTGAACATTTCACTGTCAAGAATTACTTTGATTGACTGTGGCATTTCCATAAAGAGGCGGCAGTCAGATTAGCCTGGCGCATTGATCTCTCCATTATTACTCACTCCCTTCTACATCTCGGCACAGCCCATGCTCCTGCTCGATAAGCAGAATATAACTGGATGAAGCAAGCATTCTGTCACAGAGCTTGATGTGTGCCTCAGTGACTCAAGCAGCTCACCGCTGGTCCTTTACTGCAGAGCCTGACAACAGCCAGACACCCACTTGAGGCATAGAAAACGAGATTGGAACACTGATCCTGTCAGGCCTTGGCACATCCCCCTGAGAACGAGTAGGGGGACGACGGAAACACATTAGTGAAGTGACGCTTGCTTCAAATCATTTGTAGCAGGAGTGCAGCCTGATGTTTAAATTTCTCATAGCCTGCTGATTAATATGCACAGCCACACAAATTGCTATCACCTCATTTTCACGGCTAAGGGGTTGGGGAAAATGGCTGCACTTCTGTCAGCACTGAAGTGTAAGGCAAAGTTTAGGGAACAAAGGAGGAAGACTTGGTTAAATTAGAAGAGAAAACAGTAAATATTTTAATGAAGTCATTAAGCCATGCAAGGAATTGATTTTTAATGGTTTAGCCAGTTATTGTATTTACTTAGCTTATGCTAACATGTTTATATTAATTAGTTTGTGGGGGAATGGAACAGGCTATTTGCATTGGGTTAATGTCCAGAATGCATGAAATAAAACTGGTGATAATCATCATGTGCCCTCATATCTTGATTATCTAATGCCTTAACTGTGATGGGGAAAAAGTAATGTGGATGAAAGAGATTAATAAAAGAGAGACAGAAAAATGTCCTGGAGATGATCTACCAAACAACTAATTAGTGAAGCTATTTGGAGTATTAGCAGATTGAGTATTAGTGAAGCTAGTTAGTTGATTGTGTTAATAAATTTCAACTTATTTTCCAGCATATTTCTTGTATCAGTGAACCCAGATGTTACATGAAATATAGCTAAATCAATGAAAGGCTCCCAGAAAATTAAGAAACATATTAATTGCATGATGTGACTAGAGGTAGATAGATTATTAATGATGGTTTGGTTATAATGTTGAACTACTTCTTCACTGTATTTTCAATTGTAATGAAACCAGACTAATTATCTTGATAATCTTCACATCATCTCACCCTCTTTGTTCTCTCTGTCGTTTTAGGAGGTGATTTTTCTGGAAGCCCATATTCCCATCCGCAGTATACAACTTATAATGACTCCTGGAGATTTCCCAATGCTGGATTATTAAGTAAGAGTCTTTGAAAATTATACATTATGAAATATCTTATTTCGTAATAAAGATCTTTGAGAAATTGCAATTAATTTTACATGCTTGAATTACGACTTTTGCAGTGGTCTGAAATGGTATTGGTTTATTATTTTTACTTGAGACAAGACACTGTGAAAAACGTTGTTTTGAATGCTATTTAAGCAAATTATACCATGCATGAGTATATTCATTAAGTGGAGTACAGAGTATAGTGTTACAGCTACAGAGAAAGTACAGATTCAAAAAAGCAAAGGTTGCACCGAGGGAGATTGGAAGATCGGCAATTCGTCCCTTGCATATGAAAGGTTTGTTCCAGAACCTGATAACATCATGGAAGAGGGTACACAAAAGGCTGGAGAAACTCAGCAGGTGCAGCAGGAGATAGGCGACGTTTCGGGTCGAGACCCTTCTTCAGACTTTAACATCATGGAAGAACCTGGTCTTGAATCTGGTGGTACATGCTTTCAGGTTTTTGTATCTTCTGCCCAATGGTGCATCTGTAGAAATTGGTATGAGCTATTGGAGACGTATTTAATTTCTTAGCCTTCTGAGGAAGTAGAAAGGGGAACAAACTAGAAGGGCCAAGTAACCTATTAGACTTCAAACAGTAAGGAAACAATACAAATATAATCCTTGATGTGCTTACTGTATCATAGACGATATTCAGGTTAGAGATTCCAGTTTGATGAGGAAGATACTATGATGATGGTTGATTGTGTTTATATAGTTTTTTTCTTAGCCATCGTCCGCAGAACGTAAAGCACTTTCCAAGGATTTTATTGGTACTGTTTTCTCTTTTCTTTTAGTTTTTCATTTGTGGAATGAGTATCACCTGTTTCCTTCTCAATTCACTTGTGATGAATGCAATCCCACGTCGCTGTTCGGTAGAGCTCCAGAACTTTGATTCTGTAATGCTGTTTTATATTTGGCTGCTAGACGATGTGAAAGACGATGTGTCCTGGAATTGATTCCCTTTCTCCCTGTTCTTCCCACTTCTGTGAGGTATCTGTAGGAGTGGGCACCACAAGCTCTTTGGGCATCATTCCCCCATCCTAACATTCACTAGCACATCAAAACGCAAGAATCTAACGCAGCATAAAACTTAAAGTACTGAACTAACTCAGTGGGTTGAGCAGTATCTCTGGAGGTGATGGATTGGTCACGTTTTGCGTCAGGATCTTTTTTGAGACTGAGAACTTCTTCAACGTAGGCCATACTTTGAGCTCCATACAATGGAGCAGATGTAGCAATAGGTTACTTGGTCCTTCAAGCCTGCTCTTTTATTAGAAAGATCACAGTATATTTTCTATCTCCACTGTCTCTGCATTCTTGGTTCCCTTATTAAAAAAAAATATATTACAATAACTTTTTTAAATGATCAACAATTCTAAGTTCTAGGGAATTCCAAAGGTTCAGAAACTTCTGAATAAAGGAACTTTAATGGTTGATCTTTAAGTCATCTTGTTCTCTATTCCCAGGCCAATCCTCCCAACATCCTCCAGATGCCTCAGTCTTTCCTAATTCCTAAAAAACAGGGCTTTGAGGCTAAATAGTAATTACCAGCTTTTTCACCACACAGTGGGTTCAATTGATTGATCAATAAATTAACTCATTAAATTAGTTCAAGGAGTGTATCAATAAAAAAGGTTGATGACATAGGAAGGTAAAATCGATTTTAGCCAATAATCTGCGATATTTTTAAGGCATAGGTACAGCTACCTGTAATGCATGCAATCTACTACAAATTTGATAGGGATTTAGTACATAATATAATCTAATATGAAATCTTATATTACAAAGTATAACATCTATAGCATGTTCAAATCATATCATTGCATCGTATTTGCATTGTATCATAATATATTTATGTATTTTGTTTATCAGTCTGTTCGTTGGGCTTTGTCTGGGATTTGTCAGTAATGATAGCCCCCTTTTTAAACACAGATTTTAAATTAAATTCTGATTTGCTAACATGTAATCAAATTCTTTTCACCATCGAGCTGAACGGCGACTCCTCACCTCAAATTCACTGAAGGCTGTCATGTACAAGTGATTTTGCTTGGCATGATGTTTGTGGCAGAATTATCCAGTAATTGAGTAAAGCTTATTGTAGTTTGACTTTGCTTCTCCTTTATCCTATTTGCAATTTGAGTTGTTCAGACTAATGGATGGCACCAAAGTGCACTCAGAATAGGCCGGAAGCAAACTGAAAGGATAAATGATGGAAAATGCAGAAATCTCCATGGGAACTTTGAGAAACATTGCTTCATACTTTGGTAATCTGCACCTATACATTTATGTGTTCAACTGAGTCAGTAGGTGTAACAAGATATAAGGTTATCACATACACTATTAATACATATTATAAAATCACCTGTGTAATTGAATATAATGCATGCAGAATATTATAAACAAAAACATCTGTAAATCTGGTAAGTAATACAAAACATTCAAACACCATGGTGAATGATGGCAAAGTTCATTAATAAATTGCACTGCATGGCAAATGCTGTTAGATGAAATCATATGGAGGAGGACTGATGTGGCTAGTCTACAGTGGCAAGGGTATTGTGAAATACCCGCTTAAAGATCATTAAAGATGGCAGTAAATATCCCCTTGTGTCCTTGCCACTAATGCCCACATCCTAAAAATCATTTATTTTTAAATATTGGATAGAGATGGGTTGTAGAATGATGTGATTTACAGCATCCCATTGGTACCCACCCACCTGCCTTCTTTTTGATTTATCTCCATGTCTTATCATCAGTGATCCTTTACACTGAGGATGTGTTCCCTGGCATGTTCTTAATTTCTCATGTTAAAAATGTTAAAGTATTTTCATGACGCGAGATGTGATCTCTGCTATTAGACAACCGTTGCACTTCAAAATGAACAGTTATTTCATTTGTACAACCAGTTCTTTTTCCCCTAATAGAAGGATGTAATATCTAAAAGTCACAAATGCAAGTAGTCCTAAGATTTGCCTGTGTTATGGGAGTGAGGGGCACAGGAATGGGTGGGGGTTGGGTGGCCTTATTATTTATGTTAGTCTTTTACTATTTCACAATCGATCTGGGCAGCACCATGATGTTGTGGTAGAGCTGCTGCCTCACAGCACCAGTGATCCAGGTTCGATACTCGCTACGAGTGCTGTAATTGCATGTCTTTTCTCTGGGCGCTCCGGTTTCCTACCATATTACAAAGATATGGAGGTTTGTAGGTTAATTGGCATTTGTAAATTACCCCTAGTGTGTAGGATGTGAAAGCGGAATAACATAGAACTAGTGTATGGGTGATTGATGGTCAGTGTGGATGTGGTAGGCCAAAGGACCCGTTTCCACACTGTGTATCTAAGATCAAATATATTACCTGTTATTTACTCCAAATACCTATTATTCTAAAATGGATTTATTTTATTCTGCATGTTTATTATCAGTATAGTTTTTAGCATTCTGTCCATGCGATTCTCACGCACATCAGTCATGCATTTATGACTGGTATATGTTCTTTATTTTTCCAATATTATACCTGTTAATAACAATTGACCAAAGTCTATTGCAAGGCATTTTCTTTGACTGCCTACCTTTCACTTCATGGGTTTTCAAATCCCAATTAAGAAACAAAATAATAATTTTCCCTTATAATAATAATTCACATTTATATTTCCAATGCAACATGACGCAAACGATGTGTCCAATTCTTTATTTGCCCCTTATAGCATGGCTGCCCCATGAGCTCTTGGGTGATGTATGGCTTTTCCAGTTGTGCAGACTCACCGTGGCTGCCCACTTCAGTGACAAATGATAAGGAGTTGAGTTGTGAATTTCTTGGTGTGCACCGAGGATGTGTAGATGGTGCAGATATTGATAAGACTGTAAATTCAAATAGAGTGCTAAAAGCTAGATATGAATGAACAAGGGGGAAGAAAGTTCAAATTGATACTTTAAAAGAACACTAAATGCAAGTAACAAAATCTAATGAAGAAAAATGATCCAATTTCATGCTCTTTGAATGTGATAACTCCTGTGCCATTTTAGCTCATTACTTTTAACTTGACATAGATCAAGATGAATTTCTTTTGATGCATTGTTCCTATCTTCTCACTGACAACGATATGTCTGTACTGCAGAATTTAACTCGAGCTGACAGAATCCCTACTCTAATACACCCAACTACTTAAGCATTTATATTTTACAAGGGTATGGGGTCCTTGCATATGATTGTTTGCCCCATGACTGTTAAACAATTAGGTTACTTTCTGGGCTGAGTTCATGCTGCCGAGATGTACAGTGCTTTATAAAAATGACTTTGACCATTAGGGTTTCTGAAAGGGTATGAGAATGATGGATGTGTTATGAAGTGCATGCTAACCGATTTATTTTAAGGCAAATGCTGCTCGACTCAAAACCAGTCTCACAAAATATTTGTGGATGCAATTTTCCCTTCTTGCAAATTGTATTCTGAATGCCAACCCAACTTAAAGGGACTAGACAGTTGGAAACCTCCAAGAGGAACAAAGAGTGGTTCTCAGTTCAGCTACATGTTTTCACTTCATGGTCGTGCCTGAAAATCACAAGGGGGCAGATAGAATGGACTAAAGCCTCTGTGGCCTGGACTATAGATTTAGCAACAATAATTCAAATCCCACCATAGCATCTGGGGAGTTTAATTTAATTACAGCACTTGCAAAGGTGACCGTGAGTTTGTTGAATTGCTTTAAAAAATATACTTGGTTCGCTAATGCCCTTTGGGAAATCAAGTTTAACCAAACTGACCTGTAGATAGGTGGCTGCAGTCCCACCAACAAGGTTAAATCTAACATGCCGTCTAAGATGACCTAACAAGCTTAGTACAAGACCAGGTTAGATTAGACAATAAATTCTAAACCTTGCCATGACATACTGTAAATATATATTTTTTAAGTTTGTATAGCAAGTGATTTGTTCAGATCAAACCTTCAACTGCACATTCTTAAATAAACAGGCAATGTGTCTACCTTCTCCATGAAAGGGATCTACAGAATGTTGTCTTGTGCCATAAACTGACTGCTAGTTAATTTGGATTTGGGATTAATACAACCAGCATTAATCTATTACCAAACACCCTAGGGCTTATAATTAAGCCACTGTCTTCAATCCCCTCTTTGAATTCCATTCCCAGCCAACAATATTGTCTCTTGCTAGAAATTTCCTGAGGCTGATCCAAGCTTCATTTCTATTTTCCCCTGAGCTGTGGATGTAATCCCATTTCCTCTACATTATTTTGTACATCTTCTCCCATGGATTAGCCTACCTGCTGTTTAAAATCTCAACCATTCTCTTATTCCTCACATCCTCCCTCAACTAGTTCAATCTTTGGTCCCTTGGTGAATCATCATGTTCCATAGCTGAACTGCACTCATTGTGTGTTGCTGTCATAATATTATCCCCTTAGTTATCAGATATTAATGAGGGGAAGGAAATATCCAAAAGGAAAGGGAATTCTGAATTGTATCAATCTATTGTGAAACAAATTCAATGTGAATGACTAGCACAGAAATCCTGTCATGCTTCACATTGTTCCCAATCAAGTTAAGCAGGATTTCAGGATCCAGGGTGCTGCCTGACAATGCTCACCATGTGCTTTGCACACCATCAGAGCTTTGTTCCATATTGCAAAGTCAGCTACTGTAAACATCATGCAGTATCATCAAGGATTAACTGGGATCAGCGTGCCATCAGCGTGCCGTCAACTGGGATTAAATACTGGGGAGATCTGCATTAAAATGGAAGGTGATTAGCTTTTGAAGATGCAACTTGTCTGGCAGAACACTGAGGCAACTGCAGTCAGAGCATTCCTCTCTGTGACAAGAGAAATAAGGCCTTATAGAGATTATGGTAATTTCAAGAGGTGAGAGATAGCAGTTGCGTACAATCTTTCCGCAAAGTTAGTACTCTCCAACAGAACTTTGCTTCCTTTTGACTTCCTGAATTTTTGTCCATTTGGCTTCAGATGTACTTATTCATGTGAAATTATTGGTGTTGAGCTGTCCAGCACTATCTTGTCTTTCCTTATCACCATGCCAATTTCCCAGTCCATGAATATCATATTGGAGCCACAATAGAAAAATAGCTGTATACGAGTTCTTTGGTTAGAGCTTGTCATAGAGTCATACATCACAGAAACTGGACCTTCGGGCCAACTTGCCCATGCCAACCTAGACCACATCCATGCTAGCCCTACCTGCACACATTTGGCCCATATCCCTCAAAACCTTTCCTTTTCATGTGCCTGTCCATGTCCTTTAAATGCTGTTATAGTAACTGCCTCAACTACCTAGTTTGGCAACTCGTTCCGTGTGCCCACCATCATTTGAGTGAAAATAATGGCCCTCAGGTTTGTATTAAATCTTGCCCCTCTCACACATGGACCCTTTATTTATGACCCTCCTACCCTGGGTAAAAGACTCTCTGCATTCACCCTATCTATTCCCCTCATGATTTTATACAACTCTGTAAGATCACCCCTTGACCTCCTGCACTCCAAGGAGTAAAGTTCTAACTTGCCCAACATCTCCGTATCAGTCCCTCAAGTTCTCGTAATCTCTGCACTCTTTCCAGCTAAATGACACGGTGACCAAAACAGAACACAGTGCTCCAAACGTTCCTTACAACTGTACATAGCGTCCCAAGCTCTGTACTCGATACACTGAATGATGAAGGCCATTGTACCAAGGCCATTTAACAACTTATCTACCTGTGATGCCACTTCAAGAGCATGAAGAACCACAACACTCCCCAGGGCTCCACCATTCACTGTGAAGGTCCTGCCCTGCTTTGACTTACCAAAATGTAGCATCTTGCACTTACCTGCATTCAACTACATTAGCCACTCTTTTTGTAATTTTTGATAACTATCTTCACTATCTACGAGACCACCCACTTTAGTGTCAATTGCAAATTCACTCATCATGCCTTGTACATTCTCATTGAAATGATTAACTTAAACCATAAACAGCATTGATCCCTGAGTCACACAACACTCATCATAAATCTCCCAGTCTGAAACCCTTCCACCATCACCCTCTGCTTCCTTCCATGAAGCCAATTCTGTTTGCAGTTTGGCAGCTCTGCCTGTATCACATGTAATCTAATCTTCCAGATCATGCGGAACCTTATCAATGGTCTTGCTGAAGTCCATATAGACAAAGACCCGTGTTAACCTTTTTGGTTACCTCTTCAAAAAACGTAATTAAATTCGTAAGACATGATCTCCCACATTCAAAATCATGTTGACTATCCCTAATCTGCCCCTGTCTATCCAAATGCATTTATACATCTTATTCCTCAGAATCTTCCCCAGTAATTTACCTACCACAGATATTAGGCTCATTGGTCTATGGTTCCCAGGCTTTTCCTTGCTGTGCATCTTAAATTGAGGCACAACATTAGCCACCAGTCCTACAGCACCTCCCCCATGCTTGATGATTCTTATATCTCAGCCAGGACTCCCGAAGGAGAGTGTTTGCTCACATGATCTTGGCTGATCCTGCAAAGTATTACCGGGCCCTGTGATGTTCATTCATCTGTCAGATACACTGTTCTTGAAGGGATAAAATGTGCCAGTTTCAAAGAGAGAGTCAGATCAAACTGATAGTTAAATGGTGATGATACCATGGAATTATCCATTGGTGGCTCATTGCAAGGTGAAAATGTGTTCTGATGGTGAGAATTAATTTGTTTGTTTCTCCCTATTCCAATGAGACCTGAAATGTGTGATGTTGTGGTGAGAATGCATATGATTGTTAATGAAGAGGATGTGCAGCCCTATGCTGGGGCATGTGGTCACGTGTTAGTAGTGTGGTCTGGAAACGTGCGATACTTATCACTATTCCATCAATTTGCTTTCTGAGATATTATTTTTAGTTACAGTCTGATTTAGTAGTTTATACACACAGAAATGTTCTATAACCTTGGAGAGTAGCATCACCAGTGCTGCCAATTAACAGAGTCATTGCTGCCATTCTGACTGATGCACCATGTCCAGTAAATATGATTCACTGTGCGCGATGAATATATCTGCAATACTGTCTGCGGGTAAAAGAAAATTTTCAGTTAGATTTACAAACGCACTCCTTGGGACAGATCCTGCACTCTGATTCAATATAACATTCTTGATGTTTAAATGCAGAAGTTAGAACAGTTTGGTGGTTAAAGCTGCTCTCACTCGTCTTCTACAGAAATAAACCTTTCAGGTTTTGATCTTAACGATTTACTATTGTTTCTATTTTTGACATAAATACAATAATACATCAACCACCATAAATGTATTACAAATGTCCTGGCTGCTACAGCCCACTAAGGTGCAGATAGTTCCATGCTTCATTGAAACGTTTACGATAAAGTGTTCAACCCCCCAAAAAAATGAAAGAGCATTATTGAATGTTGTCACATTGAATAGTTCTCGATTCAAATTATACTCACAGGATTGATGTTTTCTTAAACTGATGGGCTAAGAAAAAACTGGATTTATTCAGTGTGTTTTGTGTGTTCAGGAGCCCCAAAGCACTTCACAACCAAAGTACAAATTATGAAATGTAATCCCTGATGTAATGTAAACATTTTGGCTCAGAGGTTTGTATATAACATGGACTGGTAGGATGCTAATTTAAACTATGGTACTCCACCCTTTCTATTTTTTTTTTGTTTCAATATTCTTTTAATTTATTCATTTAACTTCCTCTCTCTGTTTCTATTTTAGTTTCTTGTGAATTCTCTTTAGTTTCTTTGAATTCTCCCACACCTGTACATCATGCCCTTTTATTGTCATTTGCTATTTATTCCTGCTCTTAAATCCTGCCTGTTAAAGTAACGTTCTGTCAGTTACTCTATAAACTTAGGTAGATCTCCAATAACCTGTTCCATTTCTTGTGTCATTATTAACACCTTCTTCAGCAACTCAGTGGGCAATTATTTTGAGCTGAATGGTGCAGGTACAAATTTAGCTAATGGCCCATGTTTTCTGATAATATGTTTTGTGGCAATAAAATCTGACCTAGTATGTTTTCATTGTGAGTTAAATGTTGGCCAGAACATTTGGAGAACTCCCTGTTCTCTTTAGTGCCTGAGGGCATTTTAATTCTCCGGAATTGCTAAATGTTTTATATCCATTAATGTTTGTTTTCATGGGTTATTTTTACTCTGGTTCCTTGAGCAGAAGTTAATAATAATGCTATTTTAGAATCCATGGATTTCCATGCTGTCCTTTCACCATGTGGTTCGATGACAGATAAAAGTCTCCTTTTGTTGTAAAGGTCCAATGCAAAATGGGTTTAGATTGTGAATATATTCCCAGCTGAGTAAAGTCTTCCTGGTGCAGACATGTTTACAGTTCAGGTCAACCCATCAATCTTACCAGGAAAGATCGCAATGATACCTAGGTATGTGGAGAGGCAACTTGATAGGTTTTTTTAATATATCAATGTGCATTCTTACAACAATAATTAAAGCAAATTAAGTAAATATAACGCATTTCATCATGAGTAGGCATTATATTTGATATGCTTTTCATCTTGACAGGGAAGTGTGCTTTTCTGATGCAATCTACCCTGTGCTGCTTTCCCAAACTTATCACTTGACCTTCTCACACTCCCCTTTGTTTTCAACCAAAACATTACAACAATATTTCTTGGGAAAAGTGTAGAGAGATAACTTAAAAGGAATTGTGTGCACATCAGAACTGCTGGACTTAGGGGTGAGAATTGTGTTCTGCAAAACTGTAGGTGAAAGAAAGCATTGAAGGATTTTGGATGATGCATTATATATATCTTGCGTTTTCTGATACGCTGTTTGTAATGAAGGAGACTTTATTATATTTGTAATTAAAATCCACGTAGTATACTGGTTTGTGTATCTTGCTGAATATTTTATACAATGTCTTCTATAAATAATATAGATTCATGCTGCGGGTCCATAATGGACTCAAAATTGGCAATGAAACTCTCAATATTGCTGTCCATTTTGAAATGACTATCCCAGTGAAAAAAGGCTAAACACGGTTTCGTCCGGGTGCTCCGGTTTCTTCCCACATCCCAAAGATATGTGGACTTGTAGATTAATTGATCTATGTAAATTGCCCCCAGTGGTAAGGGAGGGGATGAGAGAGTGGGATAACATTGAACTAGTGTTAGCGGTGATATATGGTCCGCGGGGACTCAGTGGGCCGAAGGGTCTGTTTACATGCTCTAAAATCTAATCTAAGCAGGAGTTCAGACTACCTTGCAACTTGATTGATGTCATTAAGCATACTGTAGCAAGGAGTGAGAGTGGGGGCTTTTCAATTATGCCCTTGCAGTGCATGAGGTTGTGTGCATTTATTAATATAAAATCAGGCGCCAACAGCCATGAATTTCCATCAGCATACATTCCAATGTATGTGCTTGAATGGAGAAACCGTTCTTTGAGAGTGCATCCTTTCTGGCCATATTTGTTGCTGTGGATGAGAAGTGCTGCAGGGGAGTTGGGGGGGGGGGGGGGAGGGGTGTAAGTGTCAATTGTTTACTTGCTTATCCTTGAACGATACTGTGCATTTTCAGCATCAATCACTTAATTAATATATAAAAATGAGACACCAGTGGTCAATTCAAAATGTGAAGTGGTTCGTAAATGATTGAGATTAGGAGCATCTGTCAAGACCTCCTTACTGAGCTACATAATGTAAAGTGTGTTCCCTCTGTTTAATAGTGCAAGCTTTCTAAATCTGCTGTTGTTCTCTCCCAGGTTCCCCCTATTATTACAGCAGCGCAGCCCGTGGGTCAGCTCCTTCTGCCGCCACTGCAGCCTACGACCGCCACTAGCCAGGCTGGGGGGATGCACAGGCTGCAGGTAGTGAAGAAATTGTGCACTTACAACACATATCAATCAGGTCTGAGACAACAGGAAATGTGTGATGCTGAGAAGGTCAGATGTGAACTTCCTGCAGGATAATCAAACTCCCTCTCGGAACGACTGCTGCCAAACGCTTGCTGTTTTCACTGCGGAGCAACAGAAACTGCTGACCTTGGACCCAACCTGATAATTATACAGGCAACCGACAGAGACCATCCACTTAATATTGAAGAAAGGCTGTTCATTTTTGTTTAAATATTTAAAAATATGGTTTTATTAGGAGGTTGATATTTTATTCTATATAATTATTTTTCTGGGAAATAATTCCAAAACGCGAGGTAGCAAGGGCCTGCCTATATTTAAAACCATGACCTTGATTACCGAATCACTGCACTTGAATATTTGCAGAGTGTTATTGGCAAGGGAGAAAGGTATCTGTACATTAATGACACGCTGCATCTTATCACAAGACCCTCCACCTTTATCCGTCATGTACGAGAACAAACTATACTTAAGGAATAGCTTCATTAAAATACTTACGTTTTCTGAAATCGTTTAAAAGATTCAGAATATTGCACTTACTTTCAGAATATGAATTAGAGTATCAAAATAATAGTTATCAATGATTTTTTTTAAAATGATTATTGTAGTATTTTTGTGACAGGATTTTCTAAATTATGAGGAGGTCCTACACAGAGGGTCATATGGGAACTGATTCACAGCAGATCTTGCACAGGAGTACAGGAATATTGAGGAGGTTCTGAAATGCCCCCATCATGCTGAAAAACAGAAAGGGCCATATCATTCAGCTTAACCCTTGAGCTTGGTGTAATGTGGGAGGTACTCTGTAAAGGTCTGGCTCTTTTGCAAAACGACCTTTAAATATGTAAGTTCTCGTATCTAACAGCAAGTGTGATGACAGCAAACCTGATACAAGATCTGCTGTAAACTCCTATAGACTGGGAAATTGGATCCCAAGATGGCAGCAGGATTTCAGTCCCACGGCCTAGAGGGAAAGCCAAGGAATCAGAGTTGTGAATGGGAAGGAGTGAGGTGGGTTTAGCTGAAACGAGTCTCAAGGCTACCTAGTGGAGTATAGAAAATATTTCCTGTTCTTTACAGCTCCACAAACTCCTCTAAAAGTTTCCCTCCTCTGGTCTCTCTTCAGCAAGGATGTGTCCATCAGCTGGTGTGACTTTCAGAGTAGATGATGGCCCTCCAGCCACCCACCTCACCCCACCCCCATCCCATTGAAATTGCAGGCCATCTCCCTTCCCTCCTCCTTGGAGCATCACTGTTTGCCCTGCACTCAGTTCTAGATTAGCAGAAATTTATTCCAGCGTAATATTGAGATGACAGAAGCTATTATCTTTGATTCCCATCAGTATCTTTGAGCCACTTCTCACTCAATGTCAACCATCTGAGGCTAAACTTGCCTTGCAATGTTGTTAGCACATATGACCCAAGGATTGAGAACTTCCTTACCAACAAAAGGAGAACCTATTTCCTCTTCTATAACACTGTGTGACTGTTCCTTGCCTTAGTTCATCTGTTACTGAAACTCACATCAATTCCTTGGTCTCCCTAAACTTGACTGTTCTAGTGCATGTCTGACCAACATTCAATTTTCTATCCTTTGTAAATTTGTTATCCAAAACTCATCCCAATATGTGGATGGGTCCCGTCCTGAAAAGTCACCTATCCATGTTTTCCAGGGATGCTGCCTGACCCATTGAGTTACTCCCACGCTTTGTTTTTTAATTCTCCAGTAACTCCTCTGCTACTGAATTTGGCAGTATCTTTTCTTGGAAAAAGATAAATGCAAAGTATTCATTTAATTCTTGTGCCATGATTTCTGTCTCCATATATAAATCTTTCTTTTGGTTTTGATCAGCCCTCTCACTCCTCTTGCCGCTCATTTGTTATCAGTATCCCGATACAAGGCTTTGGGATTCCACTTGATGTTGACATTTCAGCTACTTTCACATTCTGTCTTTGACACTCACTTCTTTGCCCATTCCCCAATAAACTTTCTTTAATTGGCCTTTTTGTTGCTTATTTTATTAACCTACTAACAGCTACACTACTTCATTGCACTCTTTAGCTTTTTGAGCATGCGGTGTGCTTTAGCTTTTGTCTTATTCAACATGTGTATAGAGTGCACCAAACCATCCCCTCTTTGTTTAAAACTTTTACATTGGTTTACACTGGGAAGGTCTGTTTTCAACCCTAAAACACAACTCACATTCAAATATAAATAGAAAGTATTGATGTAGCAGATTCAAGAAATGTAGCCAGTCATTCCCGACTGAATTCTTCCATACCAAATCATCAATGCTGGTTTGATTCAGTAGTTAATCACATCAGTACCATTTTATGTTCCATATTATGCACTGGTTGGCAAACAATTAACTTACAAGCTATTTTGCTTAAAGGAAAAATATTAAAATGGTTGTCTTTTTGTTACACACGCACAGCATGTGATGGAAATAACGATTATATTGAACAAAACCTGCAGAGTTCACGAGGATAAACACATTCTTTCCCTCCACTATATTTTATAGTTTGGAACAGCTTGGGGTGAAATCAGGAAATGTTTGCAATGGTTTGCTTGTGCTGAGTTGAACCATTTAAGCAAATTAAGTTAAACATGTAGAAATGAAGAAGAAAAAAAAGATAATCTGAACCATCAAGCCTTCACCAAAAATAGCTTAATCTAGTGAAGCTTAGATACAGAAAAACACAAAGTGCTGGCGTAACTCAATGGGTCAGGCAGCATTTCTGGGAACATGGAAAGGTGAAGTTTTGGGTAGGTTCCTTCTTCAGACTGGGAGACAGAACCTCCCTTTCTCCACCAACAGCCTGATAATCTGGGAGCATCAAATAAAGATAAACAGAGAAAAGGAATTGGGTGAAAGAATCTGCAACTCCCAACTATTGGAGAATACACCAGAAGAACACAATAATCATGCTCATGTTCCCTATGTGATCTCTGTTAGTGGTATGAATGTTGATTTCCCTAATTTCAAGTAACCCCTGCATTCCCTCTCTCTTCACCCTTCCACCGCCCTAGTCGTCCTGCCTGTTCCACTGTTCGCATCCATATATCTCTTCCAAAGCAACAATGGATCATCAACAATGATGAAAGATCTTTCCTTCATCATCAGTGCCGGCTCTGATTTGTTCAAAACCTTTTCAAACCTCTAGATTCTCAGCCTGAAGAAGGGTTTCGACCCGAAACGTCACCTATTCCTTTTCTCCGGAGATGCTGTCTGACATGCTGTTACTCCAGCTTTTTGCATCCATCTTGGTAGAAATATTAATAATTTTACTCCAAACTGATGAACTCCAGCTTCTGGGAACAATGTGACTATGATGCAGATTATCACAACAGACAATGTTCTAATTAGAAAGTGATAATCGGTCAACTCCTGGGCAGCACATGGACCCAATTATTTATTTGCTGATATTATCCAATCAGTAATAGTTTATTATTGCAAATATCAACATTCTGTTGTTTAAATCCTGAGCATCTTTTATTTTCTATTCTTGCTTAATTCTTACTGGTAACAAATGTTGTTTCCCACATTATACCTGGCTTCAATGATCTACAAGTAAAAGCCAATTGCACCTGTGATAATCTTTAAAAACAGCATTGTTCAGCATGCAGCACTCATGAAAGTGACTTTAATCCTGGCGACCAAGTAGACAATGACTGGGAGTAATTTTAACTCCACCTGCTGGATGGGAAATAAGCAGTTTGAGGTTCTTTTCCTGTTACATGCTGCCTAATTTCAACTTCCCTGGACTTAAACAAAGTAAAATCAACAGCTTTCTCTGAGCCCTGCAGGGAACAGATTAAGTGAAGATTGCCTCAGTATGTGCAGAAGTTCACTGTAACCATTTCTAAATGAGAAGAAGTACCATTTCATTGTTTGTCAAACAATATTAATCTGAACCATCAGTGTCCTTAAGCAATCTTGCTCCTAGCCAGGAGGAGATGATGTGCTCTCTGTTTCCCAAACCCTTCCCCAATTTAACCAAAGCTCAGAGGGAATGCATGGGAGAGATTAATGATAAACTGTATTTTGATTAATTCTACTAAAGACACCACAAACCACAAGTGGTATCCAAGCAGTGGATTTGAAACTCTATCCTCCATTGGTTAAACATAGCATCAGCCTGCCTCTCCAAACACCTTCAGTCTGCGCCACAGACCAATAGAGACACAGTCATGGGGATTCCATTTATTAACATTTGCCCATAGTTACATGAAAACATACAGCTCAAAAATATGAATTTGGATGTAATGCTAAATCTGTGATGACCAATTGGTGACCAGGTAATATTTTCCATTCAAAAAAAAAGGAGGGAATATAAAACAGGCCACTAAAATAACTCTATTTTAGCATTACCTCTCAAGGCAAAATATTATCCTATGGGGTTTATCTCACATACACACACTCATGCTTTCATGCACAGTTTAACCCAGAAATTCATCTTTGCTTCATAATCTTATATAGTTTGCTTCTGAAATTTTGACTTCAATGGAAGTGAAATTCAGAAACAGAATAGAACTCGAACTTGATCTCTCACTCACATGCACACACCGCGCTCTCTCTCTCTCTCTCTCTCTCTCTCTCTCTCTCTCTCTCTCTCTCTCTCTCTCTCTTCTCTCTCTCTCCTCTCTCTCTCTCTCTCTCTCTCCTCTCCCTCTCTCTCTCTCTCTCTCCATCTCTCTCATCCTCTCTCTCTCTCATATCAAGCATCACACATCGCACACAGAGCACAACACCAACACCATCACCAACACGCACTAACTCCTCTTCATCCTACCAAACCATTCACAACAACATCACTCCTCGACGGAAGACACACGACCTCCCTGTCTACTGAGACTACACACACAAGACATATTTTTTGGTGAGGGTTGATAGGGTGAGCGAGGGAGGGGAGTGGCGGATAAACACAAGCATCTAAACGTGTATGCTTACAACAGGAATAACTCCGTCTACACCTCTAATAAGATTCACAGCTGGCCTTTATAGCATCCATCTTAAACAGATGTTAAGAGATGTGCGCGTGCGACGATGTGAGACGAGGGAGTGTGCAGGCGAGAGATAAGCTGCAGATGCTGACATATTGATCTATCACACACATTACACACACCCAGTCGCGATCAACAACTACTCCCAAAATTTATAATTATGAAACTAAAACGCAAAGAACACCGACAAGCGTGTGAGAGGATTGATAATGTTAATTGGTATTTTGAAACAAAGACAGCGATGAAAAGTCGTCTGATATGATGGGTGTAGAGAGAAAGATTTATATTATATATGAATGATTTGCAAAAAATAAATTACAACTCAAAATTTGATAATACAAAAAAAAATAAAAAAATAAAATAGAAATCTGAAGAAGTGTCCCAAAGGTTACCTGTCCCATTTTCTGCACAAATGCTGCCTGACCTGTTCAGTTCCTCCAGCACTTTGTTTGCTCCCCCCAAATCATCATGCTAGTTTGGTGAATCCATAACCAGTCTGAGTCCTGGATAATTCTTGGGAGCATGGCATGGCTGAGGTGTGCATTTGTCGTCCATTGGTTCAGTGGGATTCAGCATCCTGATGGTACATGATGAAGTATGACAGCCTGATCTGGCAATATTGTACGACGAATGAAATATTCCAACAGGCCTATACTTTGGTATTATTTCACTATATATCAGTCATTGTGTAATCAGGGAATGCCACCTATTCATGTTGTTGACTACAATGTTTACTACCATGAGATTCTTTACTTGGTCTGATGAGAAAGGTACTGATGATGTAGTGCTTCTTGTGCTAGTCAAGCAATTCACACTTTGGCTGCAAATCCCACCACAGCGGGACCAGAAATTGATTTTGAAAATGTGGATTTGGCAGCTGGAAAACAAAATGGCCATGGTTTTATGTTTTAAAACCATGGTTTTAAAACCATAACTCATTCCGTAATCTCTTTCAAGGAAGTGAATCTACCAACTCAGCCTTTCCTTTGCCCTTAATGCCCTTTAAATCAGCCTAGCTTCATAGATGAGCCATAAATTTAGTTCCTTCTTTACTCAGCATGACAGGTAGAGAAGGTTCATTAACTTTTCTTCTCTCTCACCCACTCCCAGGTAATCCATTAATTTTACTCATCACTATAAATTTGAAACAATTTCAATAATTAGAAATTAATAGTATGTTATTAAAATCCAACTAATGCTGTCACTTCATTTTAAAATATTTTTCTTTTCCTCATTTGGTTCTTGTAGATTAATTTTAATGAGTTGCTCTTAGACTAGGGCAACAGGCGTTTTGATTTACCACTCTGTGGTTTGGCTGCTTGGAACTACGGGCCAGTATCACAACTTGACTTTCTCTCTTCCAATTCTCCTTTCCTTTTGAAACCCTTGGCTGTCCCTCAGCCTTTGAGAGGTGGTTCCCCTCAATGACCCGTTTGAGAACAGGAACTTCATCGCACGGACTCATGAGTGTGAGAACCTTGTCCTTTCTTTGAGTCACACAGCTCAATTGTGCCGGGGTGCCTGATCTTTCACTCTTGATGGCCTTTACCTTTCCCCAGGTTATAAATTTACTTCTCTCTTCATTAATTTCAGAACACCCTCCCACATTGGAGTAGCTACGCCAGTATGCCAGTATGGAGATAAGTGTTCACATCACAGTAACACATAAATCTTCAAAGAAAAACAAGGCCGTAAAACCAGCTTTGCAATTTTAGAAGTAATACTTCTTTTGCGTAATGTATGCCTAATGCATTCACCAAAGGTCGCTTGGCCTGTCCTACAGAAACCTGTACAGTAAATATACAAATATTAGGAAATTCTTGTGAAAATTACTGCCTTTAAAGGGTGGAAACAAAAAAAGAAAGTTGCTTTCAGCAGGAAATGCTTCTTTAAACTCTGTTTTTCTATCTGTTTTTGTAGGATGTAATTTACAGACTGAAATGAATTCTTGGTGTTTTTATTTTGTGCTGTGTGTTGCTTTCTTGTGTAATAACATTTGAATGTAATGACTGCAGTGCCAATTTGCCAAAGATATCTGATATTTTTCTTTATCATTATTGCAATACTGGGATGTGTGCTTTCTGTTCCAAGTAAACTGTCGAATGCAACCTGAGTTTTCTGATATTAGATTTAGCTAAAAGTACCACGCAATAAGATGGGTGTAGATTCAATGTATGTGTGTTCACAAGGACGATTGTTTGTGACCTGTCGATGTATGTAATCTTAATATAAGAATAATTATTTGTAAATATTTACTATAATTTTATTGGTTCATACATAAGAATATAAGTAAACTTTTTTAAGTTCAATGTAGTTTGGTTATCTTCTGAGTGGTGATTTTCTTTCTAATTTTGTGCGCCACGCAAAAGGTCATAAGTGATGGGAGTAGAATTAGGCCATTTGGCCCATCTTGGGCCAACACTGCCTTTCGGCCCAACACTGCCATACAATCATGGCTGATCTATCTCTCCCTCCTAACTCCATTCTCCTGTCTTCACCCCATAACCAGACAGCCATACTAATCAAGAATCTATCTATTTCTGCCTTTCTGCAAAATATCCACTGACTTTGCCTCCACAGCTTTCTGAGGCAAATAATTCCACAGATTCTCCACCCCCTGACATTCCTCCTCATCTCCTTCCTAAAAGAATGTCCTTTAATTCTGAGGCTTTGACCACCAGTCCTAAACTCTCCCACTATAGACAAAAAAAAAAAAAATAAAAGAAACATCCTCATCCACATCCACTCTATCCAATACCCCTTTCACTATCTATAGGTTGCAATGAAGGTCCTCATTCTTCTAAACTCCAGAAATACAAGGTCCATGCCATCAAACGCTCATCATACGTAACCTACTCATTCTGGAGAACATTCTTGTAAACTCACCTTCTGGACACTTGTCCAGAGCCAGCACATCCTTCCCAGATATAGTGCCCAAAATTGCACACAATGTTCTAAATACTGCCTGACCAGCACCCTATAGAGCCTCAGCATTACATCCCTGTTTTTTGTGTACAAACCCTCTCAAAATAAATGCTAGCATTGCGTTTGTTATCTTTGCTATCGATTCGATTAACTTTTAGCAGATTAACATTTTGGGAATCTTGCACCAGCACTCCCAAGTCTCTTTGCACCTCTGATTTCTAAAATCAAAATACATGACTCCACACTTTGCTACACTATATTCCATCTGCCACTTCTCTGCCCACTCCCCCAACCTACCCCAATACTTCTGCAGAGTCCCTGCTTTCTTTACCCTACCCGCCTCTCTACCAATTTCCATATCATCGGCCACAAAGTCTTCAATCCCCTCATCCAAATCATTACTATACAATGTGAAGTGTAGCGGCCTCAGCACCGATCCCTGCGGAACTCCGCTAGTCACTGGCAGCCAACCTGAAAAAGCCCCCTCTATTGCCACTCTTTGCCTTCTGCCATCCAGCCAACCTGCTATCCATGCTAGTATCTGCCCTTTGATACCAGGGCTCCATCTTGCTTAGCAGCCTACTGGTTTCACCTTTCATAGGCTTTTGAAAATCTACAGTAAAACAACATCCAACTGACTCTCCGTTTGTCCTGTCTTGCTAGTACTTCTTCAAAGAAATTCCAGCAAAATTTTGTCAGGCAAGACATCCCGCTAGGATTTAGGAAAAAATGTCATGTTGATGACAGCCTTCCGACTATGTAGAAGACCTCCTTCGACTTTGTTGAAGACTAGCTTCGGGAAAATTGGACACCAAGAGTGGAGAGTGGTAACGACCTGCTTTGATCACCTTTGCCCCTCCCTTCGAACTAAGTTGGAGACGATCAACGACTACCTTTGACTATTTTCGATTACCTTCGACTATCCTTGATTACCTACGAATAACTACGACCTACTTCGACTAAACCTACGAGTAAAAAAAAATATAGATTTTTTCCATGGCGACTTTTTTTTATTCGCGGGCATTTTTCAGCATGTTGAAAAATACGCCCCGACCTAGCTGCGGCCTCATGTACGCGGGGACTACTCTCGAGCATGAAGGAGAGTAACAAAGAACTCCTAGGACCTCGTGTCAACCATGCTGCGAGGGCAAACTCTTCTAAACTCACCAATAGGTTGCCCGTGTACTCTGATGAGTGAACAGGCCCTTATGTCAGAAATGTAGACAATGGGACCAGTAAAACATGGCCATGGCATCATATGGGAAAATGATCAATGTTTTACTGTAGAATACGATGCATAATAGAGAGTTGATAAATGATTTAAGAGATTTCTAATCTTAAATGATGACTTATCCAAGCTTAAGGGCCGTCCTCAATTAGTGTTTGTTGTGAATTACTTCTAAACACAAGTGTGGTGCTATAACACCAGGATAAGCTCTTGATCAAGAAAAACAAGCCCAATGCCAAAGTAGTAACTAAACCACCCATACACACCTAAGCTATAGAACAATAACTAACTTCATGTTCAGTGATAAGCTATCTACATGTTAACAAACACATAAGCTAAGTGTTAAACCACGAAACCCAATTCCAAAAAGCTGAATCTTGGGAACAGTTGGAGACTTCTTTTTGATTGATCAAAATCTCGACTAGTCTGAATAAGGGCTGATTGCTCTGATGCAGAGGCATGTTGCTGAGTACCATGCAATGTCTCCAACAGTTTGGCCCTTACTTTAATTATCTGCTTTCTGCCGCTCATCTGTATCAACATCTGAGGAGACCGGAAGAACCTCTGCATCTAGTGAGGCCTAGAACTTCAATAGAATTTCAAATTCTCTTTCAAATGGAATTTGCAATTAATAATTTTTGCAGGATCAGCCAGATGATTAGAGAAAGTGGAGCATGACGTTCAGTTGCAAAGGGTGCACAGCAATATTCACTTTTTTCATCTGCTACCTTCCACCTGATACCAAGTGTAAAATTTGAGAAGAAAAGTCCTTATTGATATTGCCTAACTTGTTAATGAAATGTAGGTAATTATGAAAGGGAAGAGACAATGTTGTTACTTCTTCAACATTTCTACCAAAATGAACCAGGTTACATTAGAGCAAAATTAGAATTACGTATGAATAGTGCCTTGGCTCAACAAAGCCCACCACTTACATACCTTTGTTCTTGGCACAATGCCAGTGCTACTTGCCCTTCTACTCAACCCGTCCATGCCAACCAAGATGCTCCATTTAAGCTAGGCCCATTTGCCCATACAAATGCAAGGCCAACCTTACAACATAGTGCCGCAGCCAGAAAAACAGGCCTTTATGGCAAAAAGTCTACATTTTAAACTCTTTTGGACTTGAATCACACAAAATGGTGCCGGCAACCTGGCAACTCTCATGTACTGTCTGCAACCTACTATTCTTATACTTGTGCCAATGTAGTTTATGATTGTGCCAATGTAGCCATGATTGTGCCAATGTAGTTTACTTTAGTTTAGAGATACTGCGCGGAAACAGGCCCTTTGGCACACCAGGTCCGCACTGACCAGCGATGCCCGCATATTAACACTATCCTACACACACACTAGGGACAATTTTTACATTTACCAAGCCAATTTAACTATATTCTGTACGTCTTTGGAGTGTGGGAGGAAACCAAAGATCTCGGAGAAAACCTACGTGGTCTTGTGGAGAATGTATAAACTCCATACAGCCAGCACCCATAGTCGGGATTGAACCCGCTGTAAGGCAGCAACTTTACTGCTGCGCCACTGTGCCACCCATGTACAGTAAGATTATTTACTGAACTATATGCAAAAATAGGAATTTCACTGTACCTAGATACATGTAACAGTAAAGCATCATTGAACATTCAATGCATCGTATAATCACTCTCATGCGACATTGTCTAGTGTATCACACATTTATTCACCCAATATCTAACAAATAGGCTAGAAACTTTGAAGGGGTTTCCCATTCTCCAAACTGAAAAGAGCCACTAAGGCTTCCATTCATCCAATTATGAAAAGACAGGAGAATTGCAATTCCTCAAATTCTTAACATACAAACTTTTTATTATCTTCCCACACAGGAGTAGTTAAGTGATTTATTTCCTACTGACATGTTGTAGATAATGATTCCCAAGTTTGCATGAGAGGAGAGATAAACGTAGGAACAAACTCTAAATTCCATGTTGACAGTAAACACTAAAATACAAAAGATCATTAACAATCAACAAGTAGCAAAATCCTGTTTATTAGGTTATCTGGACTTAGAAATCATTGTGCTGTGCCAGATGTGAGTTATATATTAATTGTTTAGAATTACTCTTTGAGAAAAATTATAAAGATTTAAACATTCCTCTTCAATGCTTCTTTTATAGTTTTAATATTCACTAGAACAAGTGGGACCCGTTGGGTCCCTGTCAATCGGGAGGCCAGGTCCACCAACGCAACCCGTTCCCCAAGGCAATATACCACCACTCACCCGTTTCTCCAACACAACCCGTTCCCCCAACGCAATATTCCAACCCTCGCCCATAGTCCACAACTACGCAGGGGCTGCTCATTTTGCCTTATTCACCCTCACTCATTCTTAAACTTTAAAACAAAAATGCAATTGCACTTGCTAGGGTTAGCAGGACTCAGTGTACTTGGATAGCAACAATGTTACAAGCAGGGCTACAATCATGGAATAAGCGAAAGACAGTTGTTTTTATTTCAAAGTTTTGTCAGATAGTTGAACATTTTCATTAATAACTCGAGAAATAAAGCATGAATTTTTCAGAGAAGACAATTTTGGACTCCACGGAAAAAATCTCTACCGGAATATGTAAAATGTTACCGTTAGCGTGTCGTTTTTACGAGAAGATGTGATTACACATGAACAAACACATATACACACACACAAATAAATACACATCCAAGATCAGACTTTTAATAGTTACTAGGCCAAGTGGGACCTGTTGGGTCCCATCCCCTCAATGCGAGGTTGCTGGGAGGGGGCTGCCTGCGGCGTCACACACATACTAACCACCACCCCCCACACACGCACACACTAACCATCCCCCAGACATAGAGAGAGAAGGGCAGAGACAGAAAGAAAGGGGCAGAACCAGAAGAGGGTACAGAGAGCGAGGGGGGGAGAGGGAGTGGGAGAGGAAGAGAGTGAGGGGGGGGGAGAGAGATGCAGGGGGAGAAGAGAGGGGGCAGAGAGAGCAGAGAGGGAAAGGGGTGAGGAGAGGGGAAGTGGAAGAAGGCTGAGGGGAGTGGAAGAGAGCGACCGACAGCCCCCACCGCTGTGGAAGAGAGCGTCGGGAGAAAGGAGAGTCCAGGGAAGAGAGCCGAATACTATCTTTCCTCTATGA